>BQNB010099559.1:0-24897 GCA_026074375.1 Tanacetum coccineum | reverse complement strand
GCTAGAATAAGTTTGTCCTGGTGAAGCTGGGACATAGTCCGGAGAAGCCGGGATATAGTTTGAAAGTTAGAGGAAAAAGCATCCTTAATACCATACGTAGGGTGGTTGGGAGAAGACATCACTCTGTTGATAACCCAGTGGTAAATAACATAAGTTATTTATATGATAGTATAATAGTTATGTATCTTTACATACTATTCGGGAAATGTAGTGGTATCTCCACTATTCAAGAAGTGTAGTGGCACGGAGGACCTTCATGGCTAGAAAAAGAAAAGTAATTATAGTTAAGGTTTCGACCTTGTTCTCTATAACCGTTGGCTCTTGATACCAATCTATAACACCCCCATTTTTGACATATAGCAGCGGAAGCTAATCTGGGGTATTATTTCATAGTACAATAGTCATGATCATAGAAAACGACTCATAAAGAGACGTTTTGGAAAATGTTGTTATCATTCATTTATTCATCAGAGTTTTTACAAACGGAGGTCCCAAAATCTACAGAAAAACATAAAGTTTGAATGATAACAGTTTAGCCATCTTTAAGTCCTTGCCACTCCGTACCATAAGTTGTTCAAATACCTGGGATAAACATGCTAAAATGTCAACACAATGGTTGAGTGAAATTCATAGGTTTATAATAAATAGTTTGAATACAAGTTCAATAGTGGGTTACGTTGTTATACGCCCATAAGTGTAATAATTGCAACACATACAATTATTATGAAATGCAGTATTATTGCTCTAAGCTCATGATACCGAAGCCTTAGGTTAATCAATAACCACAAATAATTGCCCCAACGGGTGTCTTTGCCAAACACCCGCATAGTTATTCAAATGATGTGCTATTGGTTACCGAAAGTATAGGTACACCAACGGGGAGTCCAGTCCTAAATAGATCTATTCACAGCATTCGCGCTTACCCCGACGAGTAATTAACGGTTCATGATAGTGGGGTCTTAATGGCAAAAGTAGTTACTTAGGCAATGATATATCAGGATAGCATACAGTTGGAAAAATACTTGTATTCATGGTTTAAGCATGTATCCCCCTCACGGGTTTATGAAATAAGAGATTTAAAAGTGAGGCTATGAACTCACCTTAACAGGGAAATCTGATTGATGGCAAAAGTATATCAAGTGAAAGTAACGGCTTCGTCACACAACCTGGGGTAATATGTCAAGTCTTAGTGTGATTGTTTATATTTCAAGACTTTACGGAGTTTAACATACATATTTGATTTATTAATTTATGGAAATATTGTATCACTGTTCGGGCTATCATAATTCAGAGGTCATGCAGTATCGTTTGAGGAGCTAGGGCACTTTAAATCGTAAACCCAGCAAACTCGTCAAAACGAATACTCAAATGAAACCCCTCACATGAAATTCCCTAGTAGCGTGATACGATAAGATTATAAGTTTCTTCAAAAGTTAGTTGATGATAAATTACGTTAAATATATAACGTAATTAATTTATAAGGCATCGATTATTGATTAATAACGATAAAGGTGTCGGGTTTTAACAAAATTGAGTTTTATAATGTTTATATATATTTTTATAATTTGTCTAAAAATATTTTATTTTATATTTTTAAGAATACAAAAATGACAATATATACTCTTGGTTTATAAATTTTTACATGTTTAGCCCTTTAAGTACATATAACTTAAACCTTTAACTTTAGAAATTTGAAAAATAGCCCCTCATAGTTATAACTTTGAAAAAATGACATTTTCAGCCCCTTTAGTTATAAATTTCCAAAAGTTACGATATATACCCCTTTGCATGAAAATATTTACAAAACTAGTCCAAAATTACATGCAAGCTTATTTTAAGATTCCAAAAGTAATTTGCAGGTTTTAGCTTATTAGAATAAGCTAAAATAAGATGTTTTAACGTAACAAAAGTTTAGAAAAAGGATTCGTTATTTAGAAAATCAAAACGGGTCATTTTAGGGTTTTTAAATAAAAACGCATGGTCTTTAAGCTCCAAGCTTTTAAGACTTGATAAAATGTTTATAGAAATGTTAGATAGGCTTATAAAAATATCTTATAACAATAGTTTATGATAGTTGCTTATAGATTTCAAGAAAACATGATTTTAGGGTTTCATGGTTTCGTATTGGATTAATAATGAAAACGCCAAGGTTTTTAGCTCAAACCTTTTAACAATGGTGAATACATGATCATATGAACATTATAAGAGTTATAAAATAGAAATAGAGTTTATAGAACAAGATTATGAGCTTACGGCTTTGGAAATGGGTCAAAAGGGTGGTTTGGCACTCGTACGCCTAGGATAACGACCTTTGGCTTCTTTTCATAGCTTCTTGGCTTCACTTCTGCTCTTGGGACTTCCTTGATTCTTCCTTGATCAGTCTTGAGACTCCATTGATGCTTATGAATTGAGTTTGAAGGTGTGAGTTGATATGAAGGGTGGTACGCCCCTATTTATAGTCGAATGGAACTTGGAGGGCAAGGAAACTTAGTGGCCAAGTTTAGGACAGGTATAGAGTGACTAAGGGCTGCTAGGGAGTGAGTATGGTGAGCTATGAGTGTAGCTAGGAAGTGTTGGCAAGGTTTTTGGAGGGGTGACGTGGCCTTGGTTCAGCTGCGGGTAGAAACAAGCAAACAAAGAGGTGACCAAGCAACTTGGGAAGCAAGTAATGAAGGGAGGTGCTTGTAAGCTGCTTGTGGATGAAGTAGCTTAGTCATGGAGGTGTGTGGGTGCTTGGTTGTGTTTAAAATGGGTGAAAATTAAAGAAAAGTGGTCGCGGGTTCGGTTTAGGAACGGGTTAGGGTTTTTAGGGTTTTAATTCGTGTGTATTGGAGTAATAAGGAAGGAAAATGAAATATAATGTCAAGCATTGAGTTCTTGAAACATGTGTTGATTAGTTTGAATGAAATCTTTAAGAAAAATGGAGATAAAACGGCTTACTTGGATTCGTGCTTAAAAAGCTTGTACATTGTGCTTTTAGAGACTTGTACCTTATTTTGGAGGGAAGATATATTCAAATAAGATGCTATATTACTTGTACATTTGCTTTAGTTGCTTGTACATTCACTTTGAATGTTTACATTACCCAAAATTAGGGTTTAGGCATAAACGTTTACGGTTTATGTTCATTTGATAATAACGTTGTGAAAACTACGTTAAATAAATAACGTATGTGATAAAATAGGTAATAGATCATTGACTTGACATGTTAGGATGTTTACATAGATATAGATGGCATTGGCTGAGGTTGTGTGAGCTCGTTTACTTTAGAGATGCAAGTTACGTTGCATAATGAGATAAAACAAAAAATTTCCCTGTATAAAGGTGGTTTACTGTGCATCTAATTTAATAGATGGATAATATAGTGCATCTAATTTAATAGATGGATAATATAGTGCATCTAATTTAATAGATGGATAATTACATTGATGAAAATTACGGGTTGTTATAGTCTCCCTCCCTTAAAAGAAATCTCGTCCCGAGATTTAGTTGGATGTCGGAGTGATGTTTGAAAATAGACGTGGATACTTGGCACGAATTTGATCTTCGCATTCCCATGTAAATTCTGGTCTTCTTTTAGAGTTCCATCTTACTTTAACTATAGGAATACGACTTTGTTTCAGTTGTTTGATTTCTCGATCCATAATTTCCACTGGTTCTTCCATAAAATTTAGTTTGTCATCATCGAGTCGAAGCTCTTTTATTGGAATGACGAGAGATTCGTTAGATAAGCATTTCTTTAGATTATAAATGTGGAAAGTGTTGTGGACATTTCTGAGTTTTTCAGGAAGCTCAAGTTTATATGCCACTGGACCGACTCTTTTAAGAATCTTAAATGGTCCAATGTACCGGGGATTAAGCTTTCCTCGTTTTCCGAATTGGATGACACCTTTACGAGGTGACACTTTCAACATAACACGATCTCCTACTTGGAATCCTAAGGGCTTTCGTCTTATATTGGCGAAACTTCTTTGCCGTTCTCTTGCAGCTTGCAAGTGTTGTCGAATTTGCACTATCTTTTCAGTGGTTTCATGGATTATTTATGGTCTCGTAAGTTGAACATCTCCAACTTTGGCCCAGTAAACAGGTGATCTGCACTTTCGACTATAAAGTGCCTTGAATGGTGCTGCTTTAATACTGGCATGGTAACTATTATTATAAGAAAATTCTACCAATGGTAAGCGTTTTTCCCATCTTTTTTCAAAATCTATAACACAAGCTTGAAGCATATCTTCGAGTGTTTGGATGGTTCTTTCACTTTGTCCATCGGTTTCAGGATGATATGTCGTACTCATGTCTAATTGTGTACCTAAGGCACTCACCATTGATTGCCAGAATATGGATGTGAAACGACTGTCACGATCCGAGATGATGGATATTGGCACTCCATGTCGTGAGACTATTTCCTTGATGTACAACCTTGTGAGGTGTAACATTTCGTATTTTCGTATCTTTTACGACTTCAATAATTCAACTATTTATTTTTGGACTTTTACGCGTTCGCTTTTATTTCGCGTCATTTGGTTAAATCGCGTAAGTTAAAAATAATCACTCAACGTAAACGGACATCAATCAATTCAATGTTTACATCAAGCAAGTGTTAAGTAATTATTTTGAGGATAATTATTAACTTTGTTCATTTTATTTTTATTGGTTACGTAAAGCGTTTACGTTTCGCTATAAAAATACGTTTAGGCATTCCCGGAACCACCAAAACTTTTCTACGCTTCAACAAATACCCACAATTGTACCAATACTCAAAATTTACAAAATAACATCACACATATCACCATGTGGCCGGATTCAAAGAGATAGAACCAAAGAAAATATCTAGCAAACATATTCCTTGTTTTCATGGGATGTTCTCAACCTAAGGGAACCAAGAACATCAACTAGCTAAGTCTTGACCAAGACTTCCCTTAATTCCCTCATTGTGTCTTTCATGCATCTAGTCTTGATTTCATCTAGGTCCAAGAAGTATATAAGGAAAGTAACTAGCTAGATAACACATACACACTTCATTTTCTATGTGAAAAACCAACATATTCTCTCTTTTTCCTTCCTTTTGGCCACGGCAAAACCACATCTCCCACAAATAATTCATACAATTTATTTTACCACTTATACAAGTAAACTAAGATCATATCTAAGATAACCCAAGAAGGTTTAAAGGCTTGGCTAAGCCTTTACAAGTGTTAAGCAAGGAAAAGGAAGCTAGGGTTTCATTTGAAAACTAGGGTTTTCTAAGCTTTGCAAGCTTTGGTTTAATATCTAAACAAGGGTTTAGATTTTGTTGTTCATCATATTACATCATACTAAGGTTAACTAAAACCCTTTATGTCTTTACTTTCATGATTTTAGGGATATATAATGCTTATATAGTTAATCACCATTTAGGAAAGGTTTTAACATGTAAAATGGATTTTTACTTGTGATCATGCTTTGATAAACTTTTTAACATGTTATATAGATATTAACATTATGTTATAATGAAGGTATATACATTATATGAGTTTGGTTTAGGTATAAAAAGTATATATAAACAACTCACCTAAAAAGTATACTTAATAAGGTTCATGAATAATTAAGTATGTACACATTTGGATCTTGTGATTCTTGGGCAATATATGGACTAATCATGGATTAGAGACCCTAAGGATGTAAGACATGTAATATTTAAGGTTGTAATGGACTTGTAACCAAGTGGTAAAACTAAAAAGTTATAAAAACAACTTTTTAACACATTTTGAGAAAATATCAAAAAGGGGCTGTTTAAATTCGATTTTTAAAACATACGTTTTATGTTTTTATTAGATACTACATGTCACAAGGATCGTGGGCATATAAAGAACTCGAAAATCCGATTTATAACGAAGGAGATACGACGATTTCAAGTTTACGACAATTAATACTTTTATAAAACTATTTTTATAAAAGTTACTGTTCACATCAGTGTTTATCATTTTCAAAACATCATAAATAAATAGAGATTTCAATTACGAAAACGTGCTCGAAAGAATCACTAAAATCGGAGTTAAAACGAATAAGGTACGGCATTTACGAGATTTATGATAACTAAATTTATAACTATCATGAACAGTAAAAATCACTATTCATCAAAGAACTCAAAATATTAAAATGTAATATTTTGTTATATCTTTCTAATACAAGAACGTGGACGTAAGAAACGTAAGAAACGGATTAAAAACGGGAAAGTTACGTCGTTTTTACTAAAGAGATATTTATAAACGTTTTACTGTATAAATATGATTTTCACTAAGACAATTAGATGGTGATGTAGCTATATAGGATTCTATATGGTAGTTGTTAATCAAAGTACTTGGTACTCATCCGACCTATAATTAATTAGGTTGCATTGAGGCGTATTCGTGACGCATTTTTCATTGTGATATACACTATCGGTTAACTCACTCGAGGTGAGTTTATAGCCCCCCTGTTTTACCTGTTTTACATATACTTTTGGGGTGAGAACATGCTTGTTTACAAATTCATTTACATGATTGGTTTAAATTCATTACATGTGCATTTACAACTCGTTACAAATTGATTTACATACTCATTTACATATCTCACGATGAGATACAATACTTGGTTTAATTTTTGGACGTAAACACATACTTGACTTTCACTCAAATGATTACGGATTAGCTTAAGCGGCATGAACTGTTAATTACTTAGAGGGTAAAGCGCGAGTGTTATAAAATAGATCTATTGGGGATTGACAACCCCCGATCGGGTGATTAGCTATCACTAGTTCGAGATCGAACTAATGAACGTTGTAGCATGTCGGAACACGACTGGATTGGTGTCTACAGGGCCAACAACTACTTACGAACTTTTAAGTGGCATACTTATATAAGTCTGAGCCTCAGTTTCATGAAGTTAGAGTAATCGTAATCATTGTTTTATACACACTTGAATATTTACGTTGCCTTGAATAAAGTGGCAATACATACTGTTTTGAATATTGTATACCATGCAATACTTACTATTTTGGATATTGTATACCATGCAATACATACTGTTTTGAATATTGTATACCATGCAATACTTACGGTTTTGGATATTGTATACCATGCAATACATACTGTTTTGAATATTGTATACCATGCAATACTTACTGTTTTGGATATTGTATACCATGCAATACATATTGTTTTGAATATTGTATACCATGCAATGCATACTTTACAACTCTTTGATTTATAACATTCATACATACGTTTTGGTGAACGTACAAGGATTTAAATGGTCATGCATACTTTACAACTCTTTGATTTATAACATTCATACATACGTTTTGGTGAACGTACAAGGATTTAAATGGTCATGCATACTTTACAACTCTTTGATTTATAACATTCATACATACGTTTTGGTGAACGTACAAGGATTTAAATGGTCATGCATACTTCACAAAACTTTGGTTCCGCATTTATACTTACAAAAACCTATGAACTCACCAACTTTAATGTTGACACTTTTAAGCATGTTTTTCTCAGGTGATATAGATACTTGGCTTACTTGAAGTACATTGGAGTCTAAACCTTACAAGATTTCTTTTTAAACGACTCAGTTAGAGGTCGTTCTCACATGACTTGTGCAATGGTATTATGAAGTAACGCTCCCGGAAACATATTCCGCTGCGACCCAATTTTGGGGGTGTTACATGAGGGTTTCCATAATATTGGTTTCTTTGATGGGATGAAATGTTCAGATTTGGTAAAACGATCGATAATGACCTAGATTGTGTCATGTCCATTTGAGGTTTTGGGTAGTTTTATGACAAATTCCATTGTTATTCTCTCCCATTTCCACATAGGGATGATTGCCTTCATGTTAGGCCACCAATAGAGTTTCTTTAGATCCTGATACATTTTGTCAGAACCTAGGTGAATGGAATACTTTGATTTATGGGACACATGCATGATCAAGTCTCTCGGATTACCAAAGAGTGGTAACCAGCTTCGATTCTTTATACAACGATTTCCATTAGGACGTATTTTAAATGTTTTGTCCATTCCTCGTAGGTTCTCAGCCTTAATGTTTTCTTCCTTATTTGCCTAGGTTTGGGCTTCGAGGATTTATGATGGTAAATTTGGGTGAATGGTCATAATTAATGATCTAACTCGGAGTGGTTTGATTCATTCCTTTCGGCTTAAGGCATCTGCTACAACATTTTCCTTTCCAGGGTGATAATGAATCTAACAATCATAATCTGTAAGCAATTCTAACCAACGACGTTGTCTCATGTTCAATTCTTTCTGATCAAGGATATGTTGAAGGCTTTAATGATCAGTGAACACTGTACACTTTGTGCCATACAAATAATGTCTCCAAATTTTAAGAGTGAATACAACTGCTCCTAATTCGAGATCATGAGTGGTATAGTTTTCTTCGTTAGGCTTGAGTTGTCAGGATGCATATGCAATGACCTTTTCCCTTTGCATTAATACGGCTCCCAATCCTTGAAGAGATGCATCACAGTAAATAACAAAGTCGTTGTTTCCTTCTGGTAATGCTAAGATTAGAGCTTCACAAAGCTTCTGCTTCAACAGTTGAAAAGCTGTCTCTTGCTTTTCTCCCCATATATACTTCTTGTTTTTCTGGGTTAATTCAGTCAAAGACTTTGCAATCTTTGAGAAATCCTTGATAAATCTTCGATAGTAGTCGGTGAGTCCTAAGAATTGACGTATTTCTGTGGGTGTAGTGGGAGATGCCCAATTCATAACTGCTTTAATCTTGGCGGGGTCAACATGAAGTCCTTGATTATCAATCAAGTGTCCAAGAAATTGCACGATACGAATCCAGAAATCACACTTGGAGAATTTGGCATATAATTTCTCCTTCTTGAGTAATTCTAGGATTATTCTCAGATGATTTGCGTGCTCTTCTTTATTACGAGAGTAGATGATAATATCATCGATGAATACTATTACAAATTTATCCAAGTATGGTTTACACATATGATTCATGAGATCCATAAATACAGCAGGTGCATTAGTTAAACCAAATGGCATTACTTGAAATTCATAGTGTCCATACCTTGTTCTAAAAGCAGTCTTAGGAATATCTTTATCCCTTACTCTCAGTTGATGATAACCTGATCTTAAGTCGATTTTCAAGTAGACACTCGAACCTTAAAGTTGGTCGAACAAGTCATCGATCTTGGGTAATGGGTAACGATTCTTTACCATAAGTTTATTCAACTCCTAATAATCGATACACATTCTAAAAGATCCGTCTTTCTTTTTGACAAATAAGACAGGAGCTCCCCAAGGTGAAGTACTTGGTCGAATAAAACCTTGGTCTACTAATTCTTGAAGTTGATCAGATAGTTCTTGCATTTCCGAAGGAGCTAATCGGTAAGGTGCACGAGCTACTGGTGTTGCTCCTGGAATTAAGTCGATTTGGAATTTTATTTGACGAACTGGGGGTAGGCCAGGTAGATCTTCAAGAAAAACTTCCGAAAATTCTCTGACTACTGGTATGTCTTCTAGTCGTTTATCGTCTGACTTCTTTTCCATTACTTGGGCTATGAAAACTTAAAATCCCCTGGATATATACCTTTCGGTTTTTATATAGGATATGAGGCTTAGTCGAGTTTTACTTCGATCACCTCGGGTGATTAAAGTTTCACCGTTGATTGGGATGTGGACGACTTTCTCGTCACAGATAATTTTAGCATGATACTTGGATAACCAATCCATACCAATGACGACGTCGAAACTACCGAGTTTAATTGGCATAAGATCGATTTTGAAAGGTTGGTTTAACAAAGTCAGAGTTGCACCCTGATTAACGGTGTTTGTGTTTACTAGGTTTCCGTTGGCCATTTTGATATTGTAAAAGGTATCTATTGTAACAGGTGGAATATTTAGCATAGAGGCAAGAGATATGGATATGAAGCTTTTATCAGCTCCAGAGTTAAATAATACTCTAGCTAGATGTTGGTTTAGAAGGAACATACCCATAACTATGTTCGGGTTTTGGTGAGCATTCATATCCCTTAACATGTAAGCTCTTCCCTGGGGATTGTGGTTGGTGTTCTTTTGGCACTGATTTGCATAATGTCCTTTTTCTCCACAGGCATGACAAATTACCGATACTGGTTGCTGATTGCTTCCAGTAGCTGGTCCTTTGTTTCTGCATTTTCTAGTCAAATGACCTACCTTGTTGCAAATATTACACTTGACAATGCAAGATCCTGTGTGATGCAGAACACATCTTCTACATAGTGGGAGATTTCCATCATACCTACTGTTCTCAGTTAGAGTGGCAGTATAAGCTCTAACAGCTTCTTGCCTTCTGTTTCGTTGTGGTTGGTGATTATTGTAGCGATTGTTGGTGTTGGTGTTACGGTAGTTGTTGTTGTTGAAAGTTCTTCTATCGTCAAACTTTCATTTATGATCACTTGACACTTGTACCGAAGTGTGTTTTGTTACCTGATCCATTAGCCTCTTGGCTATGTTAATGGCTTCATCTAAAGTTTGAGGTTTAGAGGCGATAACATTCCCTTCAATACTTTGAGGTAATCCTCCGATGAAAACTTTCATCATTTTCTCAGAATCTGGCACCATAGTGGGACATAAGGTTGCCAATTCCTAAAATCTTCTCACATATGTCTAGAGATCATTCCCCTTCACGGTTAGATGGTAAAATTCATTTTCATCTTCTGGACCTTAGTTTGGGGACAATACTTCTTTATTAAAAGCTTCTTGAATTCAATCCACGTAATCTTGTAGGCTTTTTCTATCCCAATGGGTTGGGCAAAAGAATTCCACCAAGATAGGGCTTCTTCAGTTAAAGTACCAGTAGCAAACTTTACTTTACAGTCTTCGGTACAGTTGCTATGGGAAAACACTAATTCAGTTCGTTCAAACCAGCGGATGAGACCAATAGCGCCTTCTGTACCTTTGAAATTGAAAGGTTGGCAGCTCATGAACTCTTTGTAGCTACACTGTCTTGCTACAGGAGCTTCTCTTGGTCCAGTGTTCCCATTGGTATTGTCAGTATTTGCCATGTTTGCAGTTTGTGCTTCCAGAGCTGTGGCAACACTATTAGCGACTAGTTGCCTGATGGCAGCCTGAGTCATGGCTGGTGCTGCAGATGTTGATGTCCTTTTGGGAGGCATTCTATCAACATAAAACAACACAGAATTAGAAAGATATCACAAGTCTTAAAATGCTTAAAATGCAAGGCTTATTTTTGAACTTTAAGCATTTTTAACAATAGTGATATATAAATTCTAACAAGTATCTGACTTATTAGATTTCTCGGAGACTAGTTCATTTTCTAGGGGTCACGGTGTGATTTATAAAGATGAAGATGAAGACATGAGAAATCAAAATATTGGATATGAAAAACAATAAGGTATAACGGGATTGCCATTGTATTATAAATAATTTTCCTTTGTACTGTACATAGTCAAAATTTGACAAGTGTCGTTATTTATACCACACATCCCGTGGCTAGGTTCTAAAAACTATAACTAGGATCTAATCTAGTAGCTTGATGGTCCTTCCTTGTTGATTTTAAGTTCATGGATTGCATTCAAAAGACTTTCCTTATCTTCTTGGTGACGATCTTGGATATCCTTGATGATTTGTTCAAGATCAGCAATCCAGAAGCGAGCTAGAACAATCTTGTTGTTACTTCCCATTTGTTTTCTTTGGAGTTTAATAATTTGAGTACGAGCCTTTTTGAGTTCACTTTCTAGTTTGTCTAAGTCTTGTTGTATGATTACCCGACCTTTTCCAAGACTTTCTATGTTTTCTTCTATGTGCTCAATGCTGTCGAGAGAGAGAGCTCATTTAGATGATTTAGAATTTCCTTAATTTGCTCCTCGTGATGTTCCATACTTGTCTTACGAGAGCTTTCTCCCATCTCAAATTCTTGAGGTAGGGCAGAAGTAGCGGAGAATGATTGATTACAACCTTGTTTCTTAGGTGACAATAATTCCTTAGGAAGAAAGAATTCTTGAGGTTTAAACATTGGTGATAGTATTGGAGATGGAGGTAGAATAGTTAGCGGTGGAATAGGTGATTCTTTAGCATAATATGCTTGCATGACCTTCATGTAGGGGTCATTATGAAAAAGTGAAAGGGTTGGTGAAGCTATTGAAACTACACTAAATGAGTTAGAAGAGCTAGAATAAGTTTGTTCTGGTGAAGCTGGGACATAGTCCGGAGAAGCCGGGATATAGTTTGGAAAGTTAGAGGAAAAAGCATCCTCAATACCAGAAGTAGGATGGTTGGGAGAAGACATCACTTTGTTAACAACCCAATGGTAAATAACATAAGTTATTTATATAATAGTATAATAATTATGTATCTTTACATACTATTTAGGTAATGTAGTGGTATCTCCACTATTCAAGAAGTGTAGTAGCACGGAGGACCTTCATGGCAAGAAAAAGAAAAGTAGTTATAGTTAAGATTTTGACCTTGTTCTCTATAACCGTTGGCTCTTGATACCAATCTATAACACCCCTATTTTTGACATATAGCAGCGGAAGCTAATCTGGGGAATTATTTCATAGTACAATAGTCATGATTATAGAAAATGACTCATAAAGAGACGTTTTGGAAAATGTTGTTATCATTCATTTATTGTAGGTCCAAGGTTTTGGATCTGCTGAGCCTTTGTATGACTATAACTAACTTGAATAAATCCAAGTTAACTATGTGAGAGACAATGACTATGAATACTTATGCTAACGCAGAATCTTAACATAAGTATTAAGAAGAACACAATATAAAACTAACTTTGTATATTGCTATTGATTTCTATTAGGCTTGGATTCCTAAACACTATGCCGTAGAGTTCCTTTTATAGACCAAGGAAACCCTAATAGGCTTTACAAACGTGTGAAAGGATAATACTTATCCTTCCCTAATAAATCTCTAACTATAAGATAACTATTAACCATTCTATTACATAAACAGACTTAACTAAATACTACCTGTACTAACTATAGTACTTCTACTCTACCAGTACTAACTTAGTACTACCAGACTTAACTTAGTACTGCCAGACTTAACTTAGTACTTGACAGAACTTAACTAACACTACCAGACTTAACTGTTATACTACCAGTATTAAGTCTTTTCAATATATTTCCCAACAATCCTCCCCTAACTTGATCTTTACTTGTGAACTTCAAGTTTCTTTAAGTGTCTTCAATTTGAGCTTCCTGAGGATGTTGTAAACAAAACTCTTCAAATTATTCTTGAACTATAACTCTTCAAATCATCTCTATTTGATCTTTGCAGCAACTATTCTTCAAAACTTTTCAGCAACACTTCATATCAGCAACATTGACTATATGTACATCAAATCATAAAGTTTCAGACTATTCTCATCACTTCCAGGTGTGTTAACTCCTATGAGAGGTGAATCATTGAAAATTTAAATGGATTTGATGTCTCTTTATCAGTTAGCCATTAACTCTGGAGTAGCCAGTCCTTTGGCCACCAGAAAGGTGCATGTCCATGGTCGACTGAAAACCATTTCAACTATCAGTACGTGAAACATTGGTGAGTTGAATACCATATGATATTTGGCAAACCATTACAGCCATGAACGGATTTGAGATGCCTTTACCTGTAGTCGTTTGCTCAGGGCTAGCCAATGCTTTAGTGCAATACTATGGTGCACTGATCACCTTACAGTTTTTGGTAAACTGTCAACCATCAACGGATTTGAGAAGTCTTTACCAAAGCTGTTTGCTTTGGACTAGCCAATCCTTATGTCTATTAGACATGGTGGACTGATAACCATTTGTTGTGTTAGTGCATAACACCTCCACCAAGTGGTGTTCTCCTTATCTCCATTATTTCCTAATACCAGCTTACTTCTCCATCATTTTCAAAAGTTTATAACAATCCTCATTTGGTTTTCCTCCTTGAAGTTTCTTGTCCAACATAGCTTTGCATACTTCAGCAGACAACGGATACTTCCTCTCTATTAGCATATAAACATCTACAGACTCCAAGTTCAAACAATGTACTCTGCAAGCATCATAGTATCTCCAACAAATTATCCTTTGTTGACCTGGCAAACTCCAAATTGAATCTGTACTAAGGGGTTCTTCAAACATGTTCTTCAAGTATTTCCAAAGTACCTTTTCAAATTCATCCTCTAGCTCATCCATACCATGTTTCTTCATGACAATCTTGTATAACTCTGTAAGATCATCTTTTGATATGTCACTCAGCATTGCTTTAAAGCTTATATATACCATATCAGTTCCATTTTCCCTTACAATCTGGTATATACCTTTCCTTCCTTGCTTAATAATCTTGTAATTGGCTATACTGGGTGATTTTGTAGCTACAGGAACAGGATTAATGGGAATTTTAGTACCTGAAGTAGAATTATCTTTTTCACTAGCTTTATCTGAGTCTTCAGATTCATCCTTATCATGGTCTTTATGTAATCCTTTCCTTGCTATCTGTTTTCTCCTCTTTCCAGTCTTCTTGATTGACTTATCATCTTTATCTTCTTCAATCTTCTCTGTTGATTGAGTACCTTGATCATCAAACTTTAGCTTCTTTGCAGTTTTAGTTTGAAGCTCTTCTCCAAATCTCTTCAAACTTTCCTTTAATGTTTCAAAATTTATAGGGACAAAGGTATCAAATTGCTTAACCAATTTTTCAAATTCTGCTTTCACTTCTTCAAAATTCAACTTCTTCAGTTGAGTCAACTTCCATGTCCCTTGATTCTTTAGAAAGGTTAACATATAGTTCCTGAGCTGTGTTTGAGTCATAGGCTTATTCCTTTTTGCTCTAGCTCTTTCCTCTGCAAAGTGTTTTCTTCTTTGATTTACCAATTCTACCATCCTTTTTGCATAATCTTCAACAGTAAGATCCTTTCCAAACACACTATCTTTCAATTCTGCATTTGCTTCAAGCTTTGCTCTAATAGTATCCCAATCTTCTTCAGTATAAGATTGAGCTTCAAACTGAACTTGAGCCTTCCTTTTCTTTTGTTCCTCTGTTAATTCTTGCTCTTCGGCCATTCTTTGAGCTATAAGTGAATCCAAATGAGCTTGTTTGGCTACTTCTTCCTTTTCTAAAGCATCTAATCTGATAGCTTTAGTAAGTCCTGCTTCTTCTTGAAGAATTTGTTCTTTTATCTTTTAAGAAGCTTGAGTCTCTTCTTCTTCTATCATAAGAGCCTTTCCTTCTCTTCTACCTCTGTCTGGAGAAGGTACTGAGACTCTTATGCTATCAGTAGTAACTGGATCAATGCCAATATTAACCTCCAAACTGCCAGCTTTAACTTCTTCAATACTAGAACAAACTTCAATTCCACCAGTATTAACATTTCCAAAAGCAGACTTAACTTCTTCAAAGTCTAAACCAGTACCAGCAAATTCTTTTGAACTCTTCCTTCTCTTATATCTCCTTCCTTTGTCAACTGACTTGATCTTTTTAACTTTTGTTAAGATTGCAGCAGCTTCTAGAGTTGTAGGGCTTATGTCTTCAACTTGTTCCTCCCCTGAAGTCTTTGAGGGAGTAACAAGCTCTTGTACCAAAGAAACCAGAGGATCTAAATCATGAGTCTTCCTCCCCTGAGCCTCTGTTTCTTCCTCCTTAGAATCAGACAACAGAACCCTCTTGGTCTTTCTCTTCAATGTAACCTCCAAAGTCTTTACTCTATCCACCAAAGTGAGGATAGCTTTCCCAAAGGTCTGTTTGGTTTCCTTGAGCTACTTCTCCAAGTCATCAATCCTTGTTATTAACTAGGAAATAGTAGCTTATTGTCTAGGTGTAGGTGGTGGTTGGTCAGTTGATGGTTGTTCAAAGGTATGTTCTATTGGTTTATGTTCAGGTGAAGGTGAAGGTGAATCATTTGTAGTGTCAGCATTAGGTGTAGGTGGTGCAGGTTCAGATAGATGTGGAATATGTGTGGCTTCAGATGGTATAGGTTGAGTTGTAGGTGGTGTTGGTTGAGTGACAGATGGAGCTTCTTGTCATGCACTTGAATCAACAACAGGCAACATAGCATGCAACAAAGGTCTTGGTAACCCCCTAAAACCCCTTTTTATGTTTCCAAAGATCTTTTTGGTCAAGGTCACAACCAGATAAGGGTGTTTGTTTTTAGTTTGTATGTCCAAAATCATTTGTAGAAAACAAGGATACATCAAAAACTTTGTTTTGCTTTTCAAGTTTGCCACCATGCCATCAAAAATCAATTTTGAAAAGTTATAAACTCTGCCAGTGGAAAGACAAATCAAAGCAGTAGCAATAGTGCTACCAAATTGATCCCATCCGCCAGTTTTAGAGCTTATGCAATGTAAAATATGGTGGACTAAGAATCTCCATTGGGGTGTGAAAAAGCTTTTCCAAAAGGTAAAAGATCCATCAGTAGGATACCCCATATTCCCCATACCCTCAAAAATCTCAGTGTTTGGCAACATGGTAATCCCTGAAGCATCTGCTAATTGAAGCTTACTTCTAATAGATGCCTCAGTGGTTGTATACTCAATAGTATCTATAGTCGCTCTTAATTCTAAAGTCCCATCAGCAAGAGTTGAGGCAGTAGCAGTCTGCCAAAACTGTTTGACTAGGGAGTCATAGATAGTAGGATTATGAGTTAAAGCATACCTGAGGTTGGAACCTCATAGAAAATCCACTATCTCTGCAAACCCTGAACTTTTGTTAGGTTTGCGCAGAAAGCCCACTTGATTATGCTTATCACGGTATTTCATTGAGGCCATTGTAGTAACGAGGTTGTGATTGTTGAAGATTAGCAACTGGGTTTGATGCGTTTTGGTAACTTAGTACTGATTGAACTTGCTAATTGACTTTATATGCGAAAAATAATGAATTTCAATTATCCCTCCAAGAAAATAGATGCTTTGTTAATGAAGAAAACGATTGTAGGTGAGATAAAACAGTAAATATCCAATTTGTATCATTATCTGCTTAAATATCCCCGCAATTTGCTCTAACGGTTAGATTTAGAGAAAAGTCAAAGTTGTGCGACCAAACAGTACTAACGACTAGTTACCAGTAGTAATATTGGCCTACCAGACTTAAGTCTGGTCAACCAGTATTAATATTCTATTGTCAGAACTAACCATAAGCTTACCAGGATTAACTAGTAAACTACCAGAATTAATAAAGACAATACCAGTATTAACTTTTTCCCTCACAACTGTCTTTAATCCATGCTCCAATCCATCTTTGAATCCATGCTTAGCCTGAAAGAGTTAATGCAAACACAAAACACACTACTATACACTACATGATTTAATTATTCTACCAAAACTAATTATGCTAACTAACATAACAAACTATACAAAATCCTCCCCTTAAATGTAGCTAGGGATTTACCATACCAATGTTGACCACCAAAAAGTTGAACCTTGGTCCATCAAATGCTTTAGTCAACAGGTCAGCTACATTATAGTCTGTGTGAATCTTTTGCACTTGTATGAGCTTCTTCTCATATGCATCTCGGATGAAATGATGCCTTATCTCTATGTGCTTTGTCTTAGAGTGAAATACTGGATTTTTCACTATACAGATTGTGCTTTCATTATCAATGTGGATTTTGGTATTCATGAAATTGAAACCATAGTCCAACAATTGATTTTGAATCCACAATATCTGTCCACAGCAGTTTGCAGCAGCAACATATTCAGCTTCAGTAGTTGAGGTAGCTACAATGGTTTGCTTTTTGCACTGCCATGAAATCAGCCTCCTTCCAAGAAATTGACATCCACCAGTTGTGGATTTCCTGTCTAGATTAGCTCCAGCATAGTCACTATCTGAAAAAGCCTCCAAGTCAAAAGGTGATTCTCTTGGATACCATAAGCCCAAATTGGGTTTGCCCTTAAGGTATTTGAAGATCCTCTTCACAGCAATGAGATGTGACACCTTTGGATTGACCTGAAAACGAGAACAAGCACAAACAGCAAACATAATATCTGGCCTAGAGGCAGTTAGATACATAAGAGAGCCTATCATAGATCTATACAGGTGTACATCTACATCAGCTCCCTCCTCATCCTTGGTTAATGCCATCTTGGTTTCCATAGGAGTAATTGCTGTTTTCACACTTGCAAGATCAAATTTCTTCAACATGTCAGCAACATACTTGTCTTGAGAGATAAAAAGACCAGTCTGACTTTGTTTGACTTGCAATCCTAGGAAGAATATGAGTTCACCCATAGAACTCATTTGAAATCTGCCTTTCATCAAGGCCTCAAACTCATCACACCAAGACTTTCTTGTAGAACCAAAGATGATATCATCAACATACACTTGAACTAGCATGATATCCTTCTTATCTTTCTTAATAAATAAAGTCTTGTCAATTGTACCCCTTCTATATCCATGCTCCTCTAGAAATGTTGAGAGAGTAGCATACCAAGCTCTTGGAGCTTGGTGAAGTCCATATAAAGCTTTGACAACTTTATAAACCTTCTTAGGATGATCAGGATCAACAAAACCAGGAGGTTGAGAAACATACACCTCTTCATCTATAGTGCCATACAAAAATGCACTTTTGACATCCATTTGGTATACTATGAACCCCATAAATGAGGCAAAGGCTAAAAATAACCTGATAGCTTCTATTCTTGCCACAGGAGCAAAAACCTCATCATAGTCAATACCTTCCTCCTGTCTGTGACCTTGGGCAACTAATCTTGCCTTGTTTCTGACCACTACTCCTCTTTCATCTCTTTTATTTTTGTAGACCCATTTAGTCCCAATTACCTTTGCTCCATGAGGTAGATCTACTAGAATCCATACCTGTTGCAGCTTGAACTGCAGTAGCTCTTCTTGCATAGCTTCTACCCAGCTCTCATTATTAAGAGCTTCTAAAATCTTCTTTGGTTCCTCTTGAGATAAGAAGCAAACAAACAAACAATGCTATTGATCGATGTGGTTGTCAAGGTCTCAAATTCATCACACCAAGACTTGTTAGTAGATCCAAAAATGATATCATCTACGTACACTTGTACTAGCATGATATCCTTGTTGTTTTTCTTAATGAACAAAGTCTTGTCAATTGATCCTCTTCTATATCTATGCTCCTCTAAGAATGACGACAGAGTAGCATACCAAGCTCTAGGGGCTTAATGTAAACCATACAAAGCTTTGACCACCTTATAGACCTTCTTAGGATGATCAGGATTAATAAAACCAGGAGGTTGAGAAACATACACCTCTTCATCTATAGTGCCATACAAAAATGCACTTTTGACATCCATTTGGTATATTATGAACCCCATAAATGAGGCAAAGACTAAAAATAACCTAATGGCTTCTATTCTTGCCACAGGAGCAAAAACCTCATCATAGTTAATACCTTCCTCCTGTCTGTGACCTTGGGCAACTAACCTTGCCTTATTTCTGACCACTACTCCTCTTTCATCTCTTTTATTTCTGTAGACCCATTTAGTCCTAATTACCTTTGCTCCATGAGGTAGATCTACTAGAATCTATACATGTTGCAGCTTGAACTGCAGTAGCTCTTCTTGCATAGCTTCTACCCAGCTCTCATTATTAAGAGCTTCTAAAATCTTTTTTGGTTCCTCCTGAGATAAGAAGCAAGCAAACAAACAATGCTATTGATCGATGTGATTGTTTCTTTGCTGTCTTTGAACATAACTGATAAGTGCTTGAGCTCCTAATTGTTTTTGCACTTTGCTTCTAGTTTGCACAGCTGACTTAGGATCACCAAGTATCTGACTTTGTGGGTGAATGTTGTGTATCCTAAGAGTAGGAATTGGACTGACAGCTGCTTCTGTTGGTAAGTTGTTGAAGTCAGTGATCACACCCTCGTCATCATAAGAAGCTTCATTAAAGATACCGTGCGTAGGTCTGTGAAAAATTTCGAGCTCTGGCATATCTAAATCATCAGAATCATGCTTACCAGTATTAACTGGTTCACTACCAGTATTAACTGCGGAGGTACTGGTAGCTTCATTTTCAAAGGCTGCTCCTAAATGCTTTTGAGCAATTTTATCCAACTCTTTTCAAAAAGCTAGAATATTAGGAGCCTCTTCTGAAATGCTAGTAGGAGAAGCCTTGTTTTCTTGTGATTGAAGATTTTGAAGCTCTGTCAAACATTCTTCTTCCTTTGAGTTTGTAGAAGGCTTTCTTGTTCCAACTTTTGTTGTAGTATGGTGGACTGTTGTAGGTACAATTATAAGCTCCTCAGCCTCATCTTCTTCCTCAGAAGCATTTGTATTCGAAGTACCTGCACTGTTAGTCACTTTAGAAGTACCTATATTGTTAGTGACTGCTGAAGTACCTGCATGTGGGTTAGCTTGATTTTCCAAAGACACAAGAATATAATTCATAGAATCAGTTAGATAATCAATATCAAACATCCATCTATACCTTACACCTATCACATTTGGTTTTTCATGAAGAAAATTTACATGCAGATTTACTTCTACCCTCTTGGTTACTAAATTATATACCCTATAGGCTTTGCTATTTAGTGAGTAACCAACTAAGAAACCCTTATCTGATTTACCATCAAACTTGCCAATTACACTAAGAGTATCTAAAATGGTAACATGGCACCCAAAAGGTCTTTTGTAGCTAATCATTGGTTTGTGGCCAAACAAAAGCTCATAAGGAGTTTTGTTTTGAGGTTTAGTCACTCTTACCCTATTAAAGATATAACAAGTAGTATTGATTGCTTCTGCCCAAAAGGTAGTTGGTAAGAGTAAGTCAGCTAGCATAGTCCTAGCTGCCTCAATTAGGGTCCTGTTCATTCTTTCAGCAACTCCATTTTTCTATGGAGTTCTGGCATTACTATACTCTTGTTTTATTCCCTTGTTCCCACAAAATTCAAGCATATCTCTATTCTTAAATTCAGTGCCATTATCTGATCTAATGATTTTAACCCTATGATTAAGCTGGTTTTTAATCTGCCTAATGAAGTTCTAAAGGATGCTAAAAAGATCCATATGTAAGGTGCCTAATGAAGTTCTGAAGGATGCCACTAGTTTCATCCTTGGTAGCCAAAAAGATCCATGATTGATACATTATTCTACCTTTACCAGTTATGTAGCCTTTGCTACCTCCAAAGGTAACAGATCCCCCTTTGAATTCTTCAAAATCTTCCAGGTGATCCTTGTTACCAGTCATGTGCCCTGAGCATCCACTATCAAATATACCTCTTTATTCCATGTTCTTGAGTGGATGATCCTGCACATGAAAAAGAGAAATTAGTTTCTCTTAGGGACCCAAGCCTTTTCAGGCTTGGGTCTGCCTTGTGGTCCTTTAGCATTTACAATTTGAACAAAATTGGATCCACTATTATAACTGGAGTTTGGTCTTGTGTTTCTCTAATTATAACCTGCTGAGGTCTTAACAGCAGTGCCCTAATTTATCTTTACAACATAATAATTAAACATTCTTGCTGTATTTTTAACAATGGGTCTTCTTACAGGTGAATGTGATTTTGAAAAATGATTTCTTTGATTTACTTTATTCACCTGGGGTCTGAGCTTATCACATATTTATGATATAGAGAAAAGGTTAAAATGCCCTAGTTCTTTTACAAAAGACACACTATCAAATTCTAAATTACCAACTTTTATTCTACCTTTACTAGTTATGTAGCCTTTGCTACCTCCAAAGGTAACAGGTCCCCTTTTGAATTCTTCAAACTCTTCCAGGTGATCCTTGTTACCAGTCATGTGCCCTGAGCATCCACTATCAAATATGCCTCTGTCCTCCATGTTCTTGAGTGGATGATCCTGCACATGAAAAAGAGAACTTTGTTTCTCTTAGGGACCCATGCCTTTTCAGGCTTGGGTCTGGCTTGTGGTCCTTTAGCATTAACACTTTGAACAAAATTAGATCTACTATTATAACTAGAGTTTGGTTTTGTGTATCTCCAATTATAACCTGCTGAGGTCTTAACAACAGTGCCCCAATTCCCCTTTATAACATAGAATTAAACATTCTTGCTGTATTGTTAACAATAGGTCCTCTCACAGGTGAATGTGATTTTGAAAAATGATTTCTTTGATTTACCTTATTCACCTTGGGTCTGACAGGACTAAAGCCTTTTTTGTTACTGGCAGGTACTGGTTGCTTAGTACTTCCAGAATTAACATTAGTCTTGAAAGAATTAACATTTTGTCTAACAGAATTAACTTTTGCACTACGAGTATTAACATTAGGCCTGACAGAATTAACATTTGACCTAACAGAATTAACATTAGGCCTTGCAGTATTAACATTTGGCCTAACAGCATTGAGTTGTACTGGTCTAGGTACAAATTGATTAGCATGATTAACCCTGTTTGCATTATTCCATACTGGTTTTTCCACCTTGTTACCAGTATTAAAAACCCTTTGTTTCTTAAGCTCAGCCTCTCTAGCCATTTTCTTTTCATAAAAATCACAATCTTTAATTAAATGACTTAGGCTACCACAAACAAAACATTTCTTCTTTGTAAAAGAGTAACCTTCCCTTAGTTCTCTTTCCTTCAAAGAATTCCAATTCTTCCTGTTAACTTTAGGTGTTTCTTGATTTGTCATTGGTTGCCTAGGAGTTTTTATGTGTGTGACACAACTAGGTTCAACTTCTTTTGATTTTGGGACAGACACACCTTTTTCATTTGTTGTAACAGGTTTAGACACATTCACTTCTTGAGGTACTCCTGAAATCTCAAAATCAAGATCAAACAACTGTTCAGAGGAAGTTCCAATTAGGGGTGGCAATTCAGGTTGGGTTCGGGTTGGCGGGTTTGAGTTGGCAGGTTGGCGGGTCAGAAAACCCTAACCCGAACCTGACCCATTTAAATAATCGGGTCAGCTATGTCAACCCTAACCTGTTTATACATAACCCGAACCTGACCCATTTAACCCATATATATAGTTGGGTTGGCAGGTTAAATAGGTTACACGGGTTGAATAGGTTAAACGGGTTTCGGTTTGACCCATCTAACTCGTTTTATATACAAAAGTTGGCACATTACACGGGTTAAACAAGTTAAACGGGTTTGTGGGTCGACCCTTTTAACCCATTTAACACATATAATAAAATATAAATAATTTTTATTTTTAGAAAAAATCTTAAACGGGTTGACGGGTCAACCCGCTTAATTTATTCTCAACCTGAACCTAACCTGTTTAATAAACGGGTCAGATAGGTCGACCCAAACCCGACCTGAAATCTATTAGACTCAACCCAAACCTGCTAATTTTCATGTCGGTTTCAGGTCAGGTTTCGTGTCAGGTCAAAAATTGCCACCCCTAGTTCCAATAGATCCTACACTGTCATTAGATTGACTGGTAGAACATTCATTGGATCTATCATCTGATATGTTGGGTTCAGGCTCTTGGGGTCCCTTTTTACCATAAACATACAAAGACTCATTTATTTCTTCTTGTGGTTTAGAAGTATAGTCCCCAGATAAGGGATGTGGGACTCCTTTGAAATTATTAGTCTTTGAAATCTACTTTACAAAGGTTTGTTAACATAATCTTCTTCTGTACACTTAAACACAGAACGATTCATTTCTTCCTCATAACTTAGAACCTCATTGTTGGATTGTATTTCATATCCTAAGCCAACTTTACTGTTTGAAGTCATACCAGAATCAATTAACTTCCAAAGGTTTTTAGAAGAATCCCTCCATGAATCTACTGTTTTCTTCAATTGATTGTTTTCTTTTACAGCTCTCATTCCTATTCTCCTATATTTTTTAAGCTTTTCATCTTTTTCATAAATTTCATTTGCCTTGAATGTAAGTTGTTCAGTTAAATATAATTGCTGCTTTTGAAAAGTAACAACTTGAGATTCTAATTTCTTAACAGCTAGTGTATAGGCAAGTATTTTAGCTTCTTGTTCACCTAATTGATTCACATGTTCATCACATAATTCTTTAAGTTTGTTGTATGAATCAATGCAAGTTTTAGAACACAAAGATACCTCAGAATTTGAGCTTATTGCCATAAGTGCATGATTTGTCTCTTCTTCTGTAGTATGATCTCCCTAGTTAACAAATCCATCACCCATAGTCAGCAAGCCAGTCTGATTCTTCTCTTGCTTCCCAGCTTCTTGATCTTGATAAACCGAGTCTTTCTTTTTCTTGCCATCATTGGTTCCCTTTGATGTGCATTCTCTAGCAAAGTGCCTAGTGTTATGACACTTGTAACATTCAATCTTCTTTTTATAAAAATCAACAGGTGCCTTTCCATCCATCCAAACTCTCCTTCCTGTCTTCTTGTAGAACTTCTTCATTCTAATAGCAATCATTGCTATCTGCCAGTTGATGTCTATCTCTTCAATGTCCACATCATCAATCTGTTCTAAATCTTCATGAAGCAAGTCCAAATCTTCTGATTGATTGGCATAGAGTGAGTAAATAACTTCATCAGCAAAACCAGCAGGAGCTTCTCTATCTGAGATATAGTTTGAAGAAGTAGAATGAGTGTAAGTGCTGTAGTCACCATTATGACCAGATTTAACCTTGTTTGTGCTGCTCTTGCTGTGTGAAACAAAGGCAACATTTTGAGCACTAGTAGATGATTTAGAAGCATTTTTGATTTCTGGCTCAAAAACCCTAAGGTTGTTATACAAGTCATCAATGGATAATATGTGCACATCTAGCTTAGTTCTCATAGTCATGACCAGAAAGGATCTGAGAAACTTATGATTTGCATCTTCAGTAGATACATCAGCACCATGAGTTTCCAACTGTAAGAGCAATTGTTGAAATCTACCATAACCCTTCTCTAATCCTTCAAAACTTTAGATAGAGAATGCTTCAAACTGTTGTTTGAACACAGCCTTCTGCATCTTCTTTGAGTTTGCATTACCTCCAAACCTAGTCCTGACAGCTTCCCAAATTTCCTTAGCATCATCCATTCCATGAAATCT
>BQNB010099558.1:5306-19866 GCA_026074375.1 Tanacetum coccineum | reverse complement strand
AGATATATATTATTATATAATAAAATCGGTTTGGTTATTACGGT
Organism: Tanacetum coccineum; assembly: GCA_026074375.1. NCBI lineage: Eukaryota > Viridiplantae > Streptophyta > Magnoliopsida > Asterales > Asteraceae > Tanacetum > Tanacetum coccineum. The sequence continues at coordinate 19,822 of BQNB010099558.1, read as the reverse complement.
TTGATTTTTTTGACAAAAACATATTTTATCGGTTTTTAGTTTCGGTCGGTTATTTCTGTTATGGTTTCTCTGTTTGGCTTTGGGTTTTTTCCGAAAAAACCGACCGAAACTAAAAACCGATGATTTGGTGTTTGCTCTTTCAAAAACAAAAAAATTGTGTTTAGTTTCGATTTTCGTCTAAAAACCAAGCCGTAAAAACCGTACCAAACTGGTTTTATTATATAATAATATATTTAAAAGAATCTCTCTCTAACAATGATTGAAAAAGAAATACATAAGCCACCGATTCGATCGTAGATGTATTACATGTTGTTGTGATTTGAATATAGGTTGATCTAATTTTATTCTTACTTTTTATTTTGCAGACTTCGCAGATCAATCTACAGTGATTCATTGTATAAGAAGAGGTACCCCATCGCATTTGCTTATTACCGCCGCATTTGCAGGGTATGTAGGTATAAAAAAGAATGTTAGAGATGGTATCATTCCATATTTTCCTGTTGACAAATAACAATAGCATAATCAATAACAGTGATAGTAATAATAACTAAGAATTCTTCCAAATAATCAATTTAGACACAGGCTATACGAATTTGACCTCAATAACCCATTTGACCTGTATTGTTTTAGCTACCTTTTTTTATCTGACCCATTTAACCATGTATCAAACATATACAATCCAAATTGACCCATTTTCAAATATATATATAGATAGGTTAGCACCTCTATTTCGAACTAGCATGAGCTAGCAGACCTATCCAATGACTTAGAACGGTTATAACATAACAACACACGAATTGTATAAAACCTCAAAGGGTATATATTATTGTACTTGTAATTGTGTTTTGTACATTAGATTATATATGTATTTATACTAATACCATATCTTACTGACTAAGCAACCTAACATAACCTAACGAGTACGGCCCATCTATACAATTGGATCGGCCCATCTAGTTTGTTCTAACAAATTGCAAATCCCACCAGTAATAATAACTAAGAATTCTCATTGGGTTCTGTTTATGCAGTCGAGGAAAAGTTCCAAAACATTAAGCTGTTAATAGTCGAGTATGATTGTCAACTACAGTAGATATCAACATTACAAACTACATGTAGATAAATCAAAAAAATTAACATGTCTTAGAAACGTATAATTGAAGGGATCATAGGCAAAATTTGCTAAACTAGTAGCAACTTTCTTCATGAATATTCAGAAATATTCATGCCCTCATAGTCAGCATAGCAATGTTCCACCTCAAGTCCATCTCTTCTAGATCATCAGGATGTATTTGTTGTAGATCTTCATTAACAAGCTATGGAATACTTCATTGGCTAGCAAAGAAGGAATAAATCACAGCATCACTCAAATTTTCAATAGTTGTTGAGCTATCAACAGCACCATGTGTGCTAGCAGTAAGCAATATTCACAATCGTTCGTATTCACAATCGTTCATGTCGTAATGTTTTCGAATGGTTATCCAAACCCTAATAAATTATTGGATTAACCATCATCGATGTAGTAGGGTTCGTCGATGATGATGACGATTAATTCTTGATTAATTAAGATTTAGGAATGAAATAATTAGGGTTTGTCTATGATGTAGTGTGTGTTTTTAGAGATAAGTTTTTTAGTTGGAAATCAATGGTCTGGAGGATTGGAACGTGATTTTTGTAAATTACACTATTATACAATTGCCCCTAAAGTTTGCTTTATTTACGAAAATGCCACCGCCCTTTTTCATTTGGTCAAATATGATCCAATGGTTGAGATCTTCTCCTATCCTTTTTATTTTAACACCTTTTTTATAACCCTACACTAGATATATATATATATATAGATATATATATATATATATATTATATATATATATCTATGTGTGTGTGTGTATGTGTATGTGTGTGTGTTATTTTGTAACTCCATCATAAAAAGCATTCATCATAAGAGTTGTAATTCCATCATAAATAGCATTGATCATAAGAGTTGTAACTCAAAGGCATTTACACACAATTAAATGCCGATGGTTACAAAACTTAGCATTTATCATAACCATTAACCACCATTTATACCAATCAATTATCTATACTATATTTCCTAAATTATTTCCAACTTTCAACATTCATAGTTTTTCAAGATTTAGTGCTAAATGCTTTATAATGTAGTATAGAAGAAGTACAACTCAAGAATCACACTACAGCTCAACAATCACAAGTTTTTCTTATAAAATTGTTGGTTTGGAAAAGATATCAATAACCATTTATCACGTACAATCCCGAGTTATAATATAACTTAAGATTACGCTAAAAAATGGCAATCAAAACTATGTACATCCGTGCCTTAATGACCACCTTTCCCTTACTATTTATAATACCATTTTTCTTCCTATTTTCCTTTAAAGCTCTATGTGGGATGCTCAAACCAATTGAACTTTAGCTTGCATTGGTAACAATTAAAAGGAGAGACTATACAGTTAAGCAACAATCATTTCACGTTGGAAACGTAGGATTGAGAACCAATAAAGGTGCACGAGACACATGGCTTTTGAAATTGTGATACATAAGTTGATGAATTTACACAATGTAAAGAAATATACTAATTTAAATTTTAAAAATATACAGATAAATGAATGCAATACGAACAAGTAATTTGCTACAGCCAAGCCACTGTAGAGTTGAGCACACACATGATATAGTTGAATACTTGAATCCATGCTCATATCCACGATAAACCCTGGCGGGATATTTCACATGTTGCTGTTTGGTGTAAAAGGTAACCAATGCCTTCTTTTAGATGGTTTCCTACTTAGAGTGCTCGGGGTGACCATATCCTTGGGAATACTACTAGTTGTTAGTCTTGCTTTAGTTATTATTGACACGGTCGGCTTGTGTAGTTTGGAACTGAAGAAGACGGCAGGCTGCCATCATCCTTCATTTTAAATGTTCTAGTTCCTCCTATATTTTCTGTCGTAGGTTTGTGTGGAGAGAAAAAGGGTATTTGTGGTTTGTTGAGTGTATGAATAAGGAACTAGTTAAGAGAATATAAAACTCTAAGCTGATATATGAAATGGTATCAAAGTGGTGGTGTTTCTGCTGTTAGAAGTGGAGAGAAAAAGAGAGATGAGTGAGTGTTTTTATTGTGTGAGAATGAATGACTAGTAGAAAAGTAAGCCAATGCAAGGTTTGAATATGCTTTTCTAGTTAAAAAAGTTTGTATGGACAAATGGAGAAAGAAACAAATTGTGGCATTTCATGAGACCCTTGGGCCATGTAGTTGATAAGGAGAGGAGAGGGGGGAGATTTCAAGACTTATATCTTTTAAGGTGCTGCAAAAATAAAGAAACATGGGATTTCAAGATTTAAAAGCATGTGTTGGCCTTACCTCATATAGATGGCCGGTTATGAGACATAATGGCGAAAGATTTATTTAATTTTTGAATGTTCAAGTGTGTATATAAGTGTAAGTTAAGGTATTAGGGATATTGGCGTAAGTTGTGCATATATGCATGTGTCAAAATGAAAGTTAATATTAAAATAATTCGGGTTTATAAATAATTATTTAATCCAAAGTTGCCGGTTTTCACAAAAGCGATACGTGGCTTTGTACGGCAAGGCGACCGTACAAAGGTTGTGGTCACAGCCATGTCAAGTGTTTCGTGTCATTTCAGTATGCGCATACCTGAGCTTCATTTGTTACTATTGTAGGGTCTGAACCTTATGTGGCCTTTCATAATTCGGGTTTGCTTGAAGTATAACATGTTTATGAACCATTTCTTAGGCGAGCTAGTGTGTCACTTATGTTTTTCGTGCACATAGACGTTTACCCTAAGTGACATATCAACTGATACATGTTTCATATGTAATGTTTGTTCCTATATTAAGTTTCATTCGATGTTGTTGGCCTTTGTATAATAAATTTACAGCGCATATACTACATGTTGGCAATGCAATCTACAATGTTCGCAGCCACAACGCATATCTTTTAGACGGGCGATGATGAATTCGAAAAGTTTGCATACAACATTGATGCGTTATATGTAGGCATGGCGGGATTAATTGCTTGCAGCCACAATTATCGAATTATGTATTATTCATTGCTTACTTACTTGAGCCTCAGTCTTATATGTGCTTTTCCCACTATTTTGTATATCATGTTTTACCACACATCATTTACTAGACACGATAGAAGCTTGATAACTTCAGTAGCGTTTCGTGCTGATAACGCTCCAAATATACATAAAATATCCCTCACAAAAATGTGAAATATATATGTTAACGCATGAAATATTGCAAGTTTGGTTGTTTGTTGGTACGATAATTGTTTCAGGGCCAAGAATGACGAGAAGGACCAAAAGTGTCAAAGAAATCCATTAAAAGCACTAATGGTCGTTAAAGAAAGAATCTAGAAGGGAAATAAATGAAGAGTTAATGAAAATAGCCAAAGTACGGCGCACTTCCATCAAGTGCGGCGTACTTCATAGCCAGTTAATGCAAAACATTTAAAAGACCAAGTACGGCGCACAATTTTATTTGTGCACTTTCCTTGCATTTACTCCAAAATCATTATGAATGAAATTATGAAGCAACTCTTCACTTGCCTTTTTCCCACAACTGATATCTCACCATTGGCTATAATCATTGGAGGCTAATATCATTCCATTTTTCACTCAAACTTCTTAATCTATCATATTCTCCGAGTAGGAAAAAGTATCAGGAAGTTCTAGTGGGAATTGTTGAAGAACAAACTCAATCTTCATCATTTTCTGGAGTATAATCATTCAAAGAAGTTACTTTTGATTTCAAAGAAGCTATGGAAGGAGTGTTATTAGTTGAATTTCTGGAATTTTATTGTTTCGTTCGAAGAAAGTTCTTGTAAGAATCATATAATTTGCCAGTGGAATCGGTATAAACACGTTATCCTTATTGAATATAATGTTTTTTGAATCTATGATGCTTGTTATGTGTTTTGTTGATATGAATATGGAGTAGTCATTTATATTTATCTGGGCTAATATGGATGATGATATGAACAAGCCTTAGTATTTTGCTTATGAATGTGATGATAATGAATTCGATGTTTAAATATCCGGTAACTTGTTGATATTTGATTATTCATACTTGTTGTAGATAGGTCGAAAGATTCCATGACAATTCAATACTAGTTTTGTGAGAATTAACTAGTGAAATATTTATCAACCGGAGATGAAGATGTTTAACACTTGATCATATGTCTAACGAACTTGATTAAGGAAATTATCATTATCATATTCATACTTTAATCAATCTTAATGCGTTTTATATATTAAAGATTAAAGGCCGAGAGGATTCTTTAATAAATGAAATAGTTAATTTTATGAACGATTATCCATCTTTTCATGCTTTTATACTTAAATTCATGTTTGCTTGTTCATGATCATTGCTCTAAGTACAAATAAATATTACTTTTAATCTTGAAATATATTGAAATCTTTAGATCATGACAGTCTATAAGATACACATTTTCATAATACATTAGACCCTTTTAAGAATTTCCAATCACGTGGAATGACTTGGTCTTACCCTTAACCTATACTATAAACGGGGGTTTATACTTTACCCGTGTGTTAGTTGGAAATTGGATAAAACTATAACTATAAATTTAAAGCTTTTATAACACATCAAAGTTTTTGGCGCTGCTGCCGGGGATTGAAATCATTCTTGAATTAGTCATCATTGTGTTACAAACCAAATTTTCAAAATCGCCGTATAGTTTTCTGGCAAACTGACCTACAAAATCCATTTTTCTCAAAAAGTGCACCGCACAATATTTTTGTGCGCCAGTTTTTCTGCAAATTCAAAAAGTACACCTTATGCCAAGTACACCACACATCCTGCAATTTTTCATAAACAGAACCAGTTTTCAAAGAATAGAATCAAAACCAAGTTTCAAAAAACCATTTTCAAATTGTAAAATCAACATTAAAAACATGTAGATCATCTTCTTTGTGTGCTTATTTGTTGAATTCTTGTACTCAAGTAATGTATATTATAAAATCAAAAAAAATATTAAATATTGCCTTATGTCTTTCTTGTTTAAATTTATAAGTGTGTATGTGTTTATCTTATTTGCTCAATATTTTATAACTTTTTGTATTGCTATATGATTATGTATACATTTAATCGAAAGATAAGTGATGTCTTTGATATATCTATTAAGACCAATTATAAAGTTACAAAAAGAAAACGTTTTAAAAACTTAGAAACTAAGAATTATAAAAGTACAGCGCACTTACTCCCAAGTACGCCGGTTTTTCCAGAAAAACATAAAAAGTTTGAAAAATCTCAGGAAGTACGCCGCACTTACTCCAAAGTGCAACACACTTTACTACTTGGACAGTCAAAATGTGCTTATATCTTAGTTTTCGTAAATAAATTGTTCCTTTTCTTGATTGCTTTTGCTTGTTAATATTATGTAAGTGTAAAAAAATATTACTACATGTCTTAACTAACCCACTAACGGTTGTTCTATTGTTGTTTTTTCCTATAAGAGTTATGGATCCGAGTTCTAGTATTGAAAAAACATTCCTAGGAAAGAATAACATCGAAGTATCGAGTGACAAGGCTTAAGGTCTTGGAGATTGGAATTCTCCAGAATTTCTAGACACAACTAAGAGTGGAGGAAAGAAAGAAACAAAGGCTATGGATTTTTAAAAAATGGATACCGAAGAGAGGAGTGATAGATTCGTGGCACCTTGTTTCATTAATGGATTAGAAGCATACAATGGGGAAATTAATCTTGGAATAGAAGAAAATATGATTTCGAATAAATTTAAAGTAAATTAATGTCTAGAGCATGAGGTGAAAAGAGAAAATAAAGTTGTTAAGAAAGAATTGATCATAGCATTGAGAGGAGAGATTTATTTTGTGATGTTTATACTCAATCCAGAAGAGGATGATATTGAACCAGGGGTGGTTTTAGGGAGATCATTCCTACGTCTAACCAAGGTAATTGCTCATTTCGGGGTTGTAACTGTTACAATATATCCTGAACTCGATCCGTTCTTGGAAAATTTAGAAGAAGAAGAAAAGATTGGTGATGACTGGGATCTCTTATTAGACGATCTTGACTTTGAGGATATCTCAGATATTGATGGAGTTGATGTACCGCAGTTCGTGTGTAAGATGGGAAAGAGCAACAGGATAAAAAGGAAGCAGTTAGAGAACTACAAATTAACCTATTCTCATATGGGACCCTCGATGTCTACTAGTAAACCATTGACTCAAAAGGAGGCTAAAAGAGAAGCATTGGCTATCTGTATTTGTGAAAGATACTCTTTATTGGAGGAGAGACTTGTAATTGAGTCTATGGCCTATAGTGACAAGTATAAGAAAATACTTGACGGGATTTGCTTGGACAAGATGAAGCTAGATGGAATGGAAAAAGCGGAGGAAAAAGCCATGATCAAAATTAAAGAAGAAGCGTTAATAGAAAAAGAGGATCCCGGAGAATTTGTGATCCCTATCAGACTTGAAGGAAAGATTAATCTCAACACGCTAGCAGATACTGGTTCTGATATCAATACAATGCCGTACCGTGTTTATAAAGAGTTAGGCAGAGAGGACGTACAGAATGTGGAAAAGAAGATTACGATATTGAATCACTCGAAAGTAGAGCCTATGGGACTTCTGAGAAATGTTATGTGCCAAGTGGGTGTGACTACCATTATAGCAAAATTTATAATCCTGGATATGCCAATTGATAGAGACACACCAATACTGGTAGGGAGAAGATTTTTACACACTTGTGGCAGCATACTAAACATAATAGACAGGATCACGTCCACTTTTGATGGAATGTGTCACCAGACCTTTCGTGCAGCCAAAACAAACTCTGACACCGCAGAAAGAAATAAATTTGGAGCACCGATATACGGACCAAGACCTTTAAAGTACTTAAACTGTAGCGATTCGTTGGACCGGTCTCTAGCTTTACCGAAAGTGATGAATCCGTTCAAAAAGATATGTGCTTGGAAGAAATTGGTTCATTACCTGTACCGTTACAACACGTTGACTGAAAACCTGATTACAAGGGTTGTTATACTAACGAAGAGGAAGCAAAAGGATAGTGGCGTACTGAGATAAGGTTGACTGACCCATATGGGAATATTTATGTGCATGCATTCACACCCAAGAAAACAGGCCAGAAATTGTAAAAATATCATATGTTGAGTGACATTATGTCACCCAAATGGTTTATTGAGTGAATTGTTTGACTGAGAAGGAATAATGGAGGAAATTTATTTACTCCTAAACTATTTTTACTTTTCTTGTTGAGTCAAAAATAAAAATCATTTGTATAAATCCATAGCGGATTATATTTGATGTAAGGACATTAGTCCAACGAATGATAAATATTAATATTAAGTCAGTATGATGGATTGAAAAATTTATGTTATAATTGTATTTAAATTATTAAATGTGTGAGGTAAGTTTGGATTATAGTTAAAAAAACATATACTCCCTCCGTCCCTAAATAAGTGTCCACTATTGACTTTTTAAGTCTTTATCCATCAACTTTGACCTTAAATTATTTTGTTTGTGTTATATAATACTTAATAAAAATTATATCAATGAAAATATATTTAAAACTCAATTCATTCATATATTTTGCATCAAGTATTATATAACACAACAAGAAATAATTAAGGTCAAAGTTGAAAAAAATGACTTCGAAAGTCAAAAGTGGACACTTATTTAGGGACGGAGGGACTAATTTCTAAAAAAAAGGGGAAAGTACGCCGCACTTCTATGAAGTGCGCTGCACTTTTTGGCAATTTTAATTATAAAAACATATTAAACAAGATTTAAAAACACACTCACTAACCAAAACCGCCGGGTTTCAAACAAAAACATAAGAAAATTTTCAAAACATCAATCCATCAAGTTTTTAATCATGCCTAGGGTATGTTAATATCATTCCTTTAACTTGTTTCTTGTTTCTTGTTTCTTGTCAATTTATTCAAATTCTTGTTCATTAGGGTTATTTATAATTAGATTAGGGGAAATCAAATCCATGTTTGTATGTACAATTAACCCATCGAATTATGATATTTAGGAGTTATTTATCAAATGAATGTTGAAATATCGATAAATCTGAAAAATATTGTTCATATTATGAATTTATCTTTAAAATAAATTATTGGAAAATCATAAGAAAATTCGATATTATTTAACCAGCCCAGAAAGTACGTTGGTTTTAGGATAAAACTGCCGCACTTTGCCAATTACCAGGAATACGCCGTAGTTCTATGAAGTGCGCCACACATTTTACACCAGAAAGTCACAGAATCTTTAAAAACCTATCAAAAACTCATCCATTGATGCTAATTATTTTGTAACATTAATATATACTTTATTGTCAATTGTTTTTTATGTGTAGACTATGGGAACACACGATGATGAAGCAGGATCATCGAAATCCAAAAACTCTAGACAATACGAGACTATGGAAGAGGTATTACTTCCACAAGTTCATCATGAATTCTTACTATGGGAAGGTTGCAGCAGAGATGTGAAGTCTAGATATAACACCAAATTTGCCCACTTGCTCCCTAGACATGTTTACTCGTCGTGTATCGTGAATTGGGATGTACTAAATAGTATGGGGTGTGATGGAGAAATCAATGAAATGTTATGGATTAAGTTGCGTGAAGCTGAATCTAATGAAGAAATATTCACTTCTGTGGCATGAATTAAAGCTTTTTAACATTAATGAACCAATTTATTCAGAGCTTTGCCACGAGTTTTATTCAACTTATGAATTTGATGAAGTTTGTGTTGATGACAAATTGCAAACCAAGAAGATCATCAAATTTAGACTTGGTGGCCGTGCTCACAACTTAACTTTGTTGTAGTTTGCTCATAGATTGGGACTATATCATGCTGATGAACTTGATGAGGAAGGTTTTGATATTTATTTTCAAGGAGGTTTGCGTAGTGATGAGCATTTTAACGCTCAAGAGTACTCGTTGAGCATCAGTAAAAAGGGGAACTTGATTTTATCAAGGAGTCAAACGTCTTATATTCGGAGCCCAGTTTTGAGGGTGATGCACAAGATGATCACTTATGGCTTGTGTCAGAGGACTACCGGTAATGACAAGATTCAGAATAATGATCTGTGGCTATTGAGTATCTTTGATGCTAGACACCAAAACGGGTACGTGAATGTTGCTTGGTTGATTGTGAGGTGGATGAAGAGAAAAGGAGCTGGTACTCATAAGGAGTCAGATTTGTTGTGCAAATTTATCACGAAGCTTGTTAGGAAGGCGAGGGTGTTGAGTGATGAGGTGATAAGAAGTTTGAGTTCTCCGATTTATTGTAGAGATTTGGATACAACTACATTGAGAGAGTTGATCGACTCTGAAGGTAGACTAATTCCTGAGGCTCTACAACCGGGTGTAGCAAGAGTTGCTATTCCTAGACCCCCAAGAGCATCGATGCAGGATTTGTACGAGAGGATGGGTAATATCGAGATACGCCAGGGGGCGATTGAGAGGATGTCTTATAGGCAGTCGTATCATTGGGACATCTATGCTGGAGCCTATAACCCACTTGGATATGCTCAGCCACAGTATGATGAGTATTATTAGCAGTACCCACCCCAACCACCGCAGTATCAGCAGCATCAGCAGGATGATGATGAGTAGTGTTGAGATGACACAAGTTGGTTGTGTGACCGCATGTTTTGGGTCATGTATGTTTTAAAATAAATTCCCTAAAAATAATATTATTATTAATTTCTATGGTCTGTAAAATGCCTGTGTTGGCATTCAAAACAATATTTTTTGTACTTTCTACTATATAATAATTATTAGGAATATTATTATTATTTGTGTGTGTTCTTTGTAGTATTTATATTTTTACCAGGAAAAGAAAAGCAAAAAAGAGGCCGTGACGAGATGAAGCAAGTAAAGATGTTGGAAATTCCTCATGAAAAGGGGAGTATCATTTTACTTTCCAATTTTATCTTTCTCTATAAATATTTCACATTAGGGACAATGTTCATATTAAGTATGGGGACAGGAGATAAACTAGAAAAATAAAGTAAAGAAAATTGAAAATGAAAATTTTTGAAATAACATTTATCCTTATTAAATATAATGTTTTCTGAATCTATGATGCTTGTTATGTGTTTTGTTGCTATGAATATAGAGTAGTCGTTTATATTTATTTGGGCTAATATGGATGATGATATGAATAAGCCTTAGTATTTTGCTTATTTAACACTTGATCATATGTCTAACGAACTTGATTAACGGAAATTATCATTATCATATTCATACTTGAATCAATCTTAATGCGTTTTATATATTAAAGATTAAAGGCCGAAAGGATTCTATAATATATGAAATAGTTAATTGTATGAATGATTATCCATATTTTCATGCTTTTATGCTTAAATTCATATTTGCTTAATTGTTTTCTTGTTCATGATCATTTCTCTAAGTCCAAATAAATATTACTTTTAATCTTGAAATATCTTGAAATCTTTAGATCATGACAGCCTATAAGATAAACCTTTTCATAATACATTAGACCCTTTAAAGAATTACCAATCTCGTGGAAAGACCTGGTCTTACCCTTAATCTATACTATAAACGGGGGTTTATATACGCGTATGTTAGTTGGAAATTGGATAAAACTAGAACTTTAAATTTAAATATTTTATAACACATCAAAGTTTTTGGCGCTGCTGCCGGGGATTGAAATCATTCTTGAATTAGTCATCATTGTGTTACAAACCAAATTTTCAAAATCGCCGTATAGTTTTCTGGCAAACTGACCTACAAAATCCATTTTTCTCAAAAAGTGCACCGCACAATATTTTTGTGCGCCAGTTTTTCTTGCTCATGTGACCTCAATTTTTTTCTCATAAATACTAGGTTAATATGTGCAGCCGATTCTGCAGGAACATCCGACAGCACGTTATGAATGGACTTGGACATCTCGGTATACGGCTTGAACCGTGTTATTAATAAAGTCGGGTAACGAAGTCACATGGAAGTCAACAACTCTAAAGTAAGGTTTACGATTCACGTATTGATTAAATCATCATTTTTTTTAGTTATTTCTTATAATATTAATGTGTTATGATTTATAGTGTGATGATAACGCGGAAACTACTTAATTTAGACATAAACACATTTGGTTGGGCGTTTTGCACAAGGCAAGGCGGGGTAACCCAGATTTCCTCTCATGTTTGTACACATGAACGAGGGAAAGGTACACCTCTTCAACGATATTCGTACTCTTGAATGTATAACTAATTTATACGCAATTTAATTGAGACTTTTGTGTTTTCCATAGGCTTCTATATCCGAGCCTGTTCACTCTAATGGCTTTGCACGGAACATTATGATTTTAATTATGCTTCTGCTTTTACTTTATTGGTTCATCAACGCTCACCAAATGTCTGATACACCATTCTAGGGAATCAAAGGCAATTTGGGTGGAACTACTTATGTAATTCAAAGATATGCAAAAAACATTGAACTAGTATCTTATTTTTTTCCATTCTTTTGGTTATTCAGTAATGACGCAGCAACGACGGTAACATCCATTAACAGATTTGTGTTTCGATACGTTGTATTTATGTTGGACAGAGAATGAAAATAAGAAGTCATGCCACTAAATAGTGTCGCCATCTCTTCTTCCAATTTCCGTTCATACACCGTTTCTGCTTATCGAAACAAAAAATCATTTATCACTGTTATCACTATTACCGCCTCAAATCGTGATACACATTGTGTTGTTGCGTACATTGATATGTTTACATGTTAGCCCAATGTGAGAATCAATAGTGTATTTTCATATATGTTGGAACTTGAACTGATATGGTATAAAGATGTAAAGAAATTCATTATTTAATTTATTATACTGCCGAAAAAGCCGATACGAGACTGACAATGTATTGATAATGTAAAACCCCGCGCTATGCAGCAAAGCGCGGGTTGAAAAACTCGTTTTAAGTTAATCATTAAATGTTTTTTAGGAACTTCATTTTCCAAATTTATTGGGCTACATCAATTATGGAGTCAATGACAAGTAGCACGATTCGTGCCTTTTGTTTCCCCGATAAAGTTTAGATCGTTTGTACAAAAAAAACATTGATTTTAGCTTTATGTAACATTTATCTTTTCATTTGGTACTCTGACATTGTAGTTTATGATTATATGCATGTGCAAACACAATTTGTGCCTTTTGGTTCCCGCGTTTAATTTTACCCTCTTTTTGAAAATCCGTGAATTTCACGGGTGTTTTAGCTAAAGTTTTACCAATTTAGCCGAAAAAACAGTGTAGTGCCTTTGTTTTCTTAGTCTTTTTACGCGATTTTTGATCGGTTTTACTCTTTTAATGTATATGTTTGGTTCTGGGAAGATAACCTATTGTTTTCATCACGGAGATTCATTCATAGCAATGATAGCTTAAAGTTGAAATAACTTTAAACAAATATTAATGCAAGCAGAAGTCAATTATTTTTCATCATAAATTTTTATTTCACCATCAAATCAATAAAATGATAAAATCATTACTTTTTTTTACATTTAATGGCCCATAAAATTTATGAGTTATGTTTTGAAAAAAAACGATTTTCATAATAATGTTGCATGAAGAAAAGTGAGAAGGTTCATTGATTGGTCCATGACGTCATTATTGGTCGAGCACTTCCAACAATTAAGTTGCAATCGATGGGCTCTTTGGTTAATACTAGACGGATACCTGTAATATAACACCTCGTATTTTAGGTCATTGTATGACATTATGAAATTCATAATTTATTTTTAGGGTTTTACGCGTTTGCTCTTAAACCGTAAACGTTAAGTTAAATCGCGTAAACTGAAAATGATCATACAATGTAAACATGCATTAAACGATTAAATGTTTGCATCAAGCAAGTGTTATATGATTATTATGAGGATAATTAATGACTTTGTTCATCTTATTTTTATCGGCTACGTAAAATGCTTACGTTTCATAATAAAATACATTTAGGCATACTCGGGAGTTCTAAAACCTAACTATGCCTAAACGAATACCCACGATTATACCCAATACTCAAAATAACCAAATATTACATCTTATATATATATATATATATATATATGCCGAAATTTATAAGATGAGACCAAGACTTTTCAAACTTTTCTTAATATCTAGATATTTAATAAAGTTACTCTTACACCTTTATCAACTTGGCATGTTAACTTTAACCTAGGGTTAGAAAGTAACCATGGTTAAGTTAGGAAGATATTTTGACTATAAATACCCATGCATGCCTACACTCTTTCTTTCTTATATACTTAACCAAAAATCACAAAAACTTTCCTTGTTCTCTCTTTGAAGCTCACGGCATAAAACCCCTTGGAAACAAAATCCATAGTTTGATTTTCTAAGATTATAAAAGCATATACACAACATACTTAAGGTATTCTAAGGTGTTTGCAAGCATTGGTTCATCATTTGCAAGGATTAAGAAGAAAAAG
>BQNB010099557.1:0-24898 GCA_026074375.1 Tanacetum coccineum | reverse complement strand
TAATTTTACCTTTTCTAGTAATTTTACCTCCTTTAGGACTTCCTCCAAATGCAACAAATCCACCATTAATTTATTAATAATCTGTAAGGAAAGACTTGTTTCCAGTCATATGCCTAGAGCATCCATTGTCAAAAATCCCTTGATCCTGTAAAGTATATTGTGGATTACCCTGCACTCAAAATAAGAGAATTAGTTTCTCTTGGGGACCCAAGCCATTACTGACTTGAGTCTGCCTTGTAGATCAACATAGTCAAATCTTTTAAGCATGTATGATCCATTGTCTTTGGAGGTATGGTCAATAATATTTCCTGTTGGTCTCCAAATCCAGCATGTTGAGGACTTAACAGCATTTTCCCCATTTCCCTTAGCAGCACTAACTACTTCTTTTGGTCCAGCAGTAGTTACATTGTTAACCCTAGTAGTATTAACTTTTTCATTAAAATTATTGGTTTTAGCTGCTGATTTTTGGTTAAAGGCCCTTCTTACTGGTGAATGTGCCTTGAAATAGGAATATGTTGTGGGTAATGCATCATTCACTTTTGGTTTAGGGGCAGCAGTATTAATAGGTCTGGTAGTACTAATTGATGCTGCTCTTGGAGAGCTTTGCTTAGCATCATTAACTGGCACTTGTCCTGACTTTGTTGCAACTACTGTTGGAACAAAATTTCTTTTGGGATGTGGGTGAGTCAATTTATTTTGGTGGTTCACCCTCTAAGCATTTTTCCATACTGGTCTAATTTCCCTTTGACCAGTAACCCTTCCCTTATTATTCAACACTGGTTTTTCTACCATTTTATTGTCATGAAAATCACAGTCTTTGATTAAATGGTTGAAACTCCCACATACAAAACAAGCTTTCTTTATAAACTCAAAACCATTCCCTAGTTTCTGAGTCATCATCCCATTCCAGTTTCTTCTATTACCCCTAGGACTTTGACTTTTCCTAGGATACTCTACTTGCCTATGTGTGTTTTCCTTATTAACAGATTTCACATTCTCACCAGATTTGACAAAATTGATTTTAGTAAACTTTGGTTTTGTCTGATCAGATTTAGGTCTAAACACACTATCATTATCATTATCAGTGTCCCATTCTTCAATGATAGGAGCACTAGGCCTAACAGTTTTAGGCTTTTCTATAATATCCTTACTAGTCTTAGATATACTAGTTTTAGTTTCAGGCACACTAGTGGTGGTCTTTCTCACTGCAGACTTAAAAATAGATTCATCTAACCCAGCAAAAGATAAGTCAGGTCTTAGGGGCATGTAGTTCCTAGTGTAGGGAAGGGGAACTGCATGAAACCCTTCACCTGTATTGAATCTATCATTTATTGGACTATCATCCACATCACTTTCTCTACAGTTAAACACACTATGAACCACTTCACTCTCATTCATATGAATATTATTCAATTCACTCTCATTTATTTGACTATCATAACCAAGACCAGTTTTGTCTTTATCACTTATTTGACTATTAATCAGTTTAGTTAGATTCTTTGATGACTCTTCAAATTTTTCTAGTTTAAGTTTCAAATCATCTTTCTCTTTTAAATCTTCTTCTAACTGATTTTTAAGGTCTTTGATAGAAATATCTTTCACTTGGACTTCATACTTTAAAAATGTAATATTTTCTTCATAAACAACTTCATTCTTTTCATGAACAACTATCCTAGCTTCTAATGATTCTAATCTCATTTGATAACCTATTATTTCTAGATTAGATTTATTAAGAGATTCACGTTGTTGATCAACTATTTTTAAGAGCTTCATATGATTTATAACAATCTTTAGAGCAAGTATGTACCTTTGAGTCTGAACTTGATAAACTTGATAAACCTTGAGATGTATAGGCCATTAGGGCAAAGTTTGTGATGCCTTCTTCAGCCTGAAAGCTTTAATCATAACCACCAATCCCATCTTGAACAACCAATGCATTAGTAGTAGATGTGTCCACAGGAGCATTCCTTCTTAGATCATCTCTATTTCTATTCCCCTGATTCCTTCGTGTCCTGCATTCTCTAACAAAATGACCTCTCCTATGGTAGTTGTAGCATTCAACCTTTGTCCTGTCAAAGCCAACAGTCTCTTTGCCATTTAAATCCAGCTTCTTTCTTGTTTTCTTTATGAAACTCTTAACTCTGATGGTAAGCATTGCTACTTGCCATTTGAGATCCATTTCTTCAAGATCATCAGCATCAATCTGTTCCAAATCTTCATTGTCTAATTATAGGGCATTAGATTGGTTAGCAAAGAAAGAAAATATAACATCATCAGTATATGATGCAGTAGAAGCTTGATCCTTAGAACTAGTAGCAAAAACACTATGAGCAGTATTAACTGTTTCATTAGTGCTGCTGGAGTTATCAAAGGAAATAAAGGCCACATTCTGAGAATTTGAGCTTGAACTTGTTTGACCTTTGATCTCAGATTCATACACCTTCAGATTATTATACAAATCATCCATGCTCAATGTGTCTAGATCAGATTTGTTTCTCATAATTAAAGTAATATTGTTCTAAAATGATGGTAGACTTCTTAACAACTTCAGATTTGTATCCTCCTAAGAGATAACTTCACCATGGATTTCAAGTTGACTGATAAGTTTTTGAAACCTATCATAGGTTTTATCCAGTCCTTCTTGACTTGATGCAGCAAACTTTTCATAATTCTGCTTGAGAATGGTCTTCTTCATCTTCTTTGATTCCTTGTTGCCTCCAAACCTATTCTTGATAGCTTCTCATAGGGAATTTGCATCCTTGCAGGCATGAAATTTCAGTAGGTGCTGATCCGGAATGGCTAGCATAAGAGTTCTTTTTGCTTTTAGTTCATTTTTCCTTGATAGCTTTTGTTCAGTAGTTTTAGGAGCAATAGGACCTTCAGCACCAACACTAGCTGATGCAATTGGTGAAACTGAATCACATTTACTATAACCTTAACAGAGGGCGGATGAAGTGAAGGTGATGGTGTGTATTTGTTCCATCCTCATGCTCCATAGATCATACTCCCCAGTTTTGAGTACTGGAAGTTTTAGTGCAAACACCGTTTGGGTAGTTTCTGATTGTGACTCCATCTTTTCTTTGACTAACATATCTTGAGTAAAGTTAGAGTTCTTCTTATTTAAAGTTTCTCAACAAGCTATGATACCACTTGTTAATCCATTTTGAATAGATCTTACTTAGCTTGTTAAAGCTTACTTTGTATTGGATAGTTCAGACAACTATAATAGAAAACTAAGTTTGTGAATACTACAAACTATGCAAGAAGAAACAAGTTTGTAATTCTAAAAAGGAACAATTGAAAATTGTAAAACTTGATCTTGACTAACTTTCAATATATCTGTAACACAACAAAGTTTAAAAAATAACCTTGAAACTATGAATACTAACTATGAGAAATGACTTCTAGATCTATATCTCTAACTATGCCTTAGGGTTTCTTTTATACAACAAAGAAAATTAATGGGACTTTACAAAGCATCTACTGATAATGGCTATATATTCTGAATTTATTCTATGCATATCACATTAGCAGTATAACTATTATAACTATCAGCACTAACTACATAACTAACAGTACTAACACTTTGAATTGCAGACACTAACTATTATACTTACAGTAATGAATGACTATAGACTGTTTTCTCTATTGTTCCAGCTAGCTGCACAAACTTGAACCAGCAGCCAATTTAATTATTTGAAGCCTTTTATTCTAACATGTATTTTGTCATTATTGTACATCAAGAGGTCTGAAAATACACTAGAGCCATGTTTGGAGGGCTTCATCATCTGCCATATAGCTCCTGTCAAAAACCAGCTCCATCAATAGCCACCATGCTTTGGGAAGATGTTTTCTTCCTCATTTATAGGCTTCTAGAGTTTGTATTGATTCTGTTCCTGCTATATGGTTCCTAGGTCAATCTACATTCCCTTGTAAAGTGTCCCATCTTGTGGCAA
Source organism: Tanacetum coccineum (assembly GCA_026074375.1). Classification (NCBI taxonomy): domain Eukaryota; kingdom Viridiplantae; phylum Streptophyta; class Magnoliopsida; order Asterales; family Asteraceae; genus Tanacetum; species Tanacetum coccineum. Next base: position 20,942 of record BQNB010099557.1, on the reverse strand, counting down.
TTAAAACACTTCACCTTGGACTTGTCATATCCAGCTGTGTCACTCCAATTGATAGTGATCTTTCTACCAGTTTTATGGGAGAAAAAACCGTCTTGTCTTCATGATATGAAAGCTAACTGCCACTTAAATCACATCCTTTCTATTGTCATACTTCATGGAGTTTAATAATGACAGCGTCCTAATAACAAGTTGAGACCCGTTTGGTTGACTGGCCAAAAATGCATAAACGGTGTCATCACTTAAGTTAGCAGTAGTAACTTGAGTACTAGCAGTGCTAACTTAAGTACTAGCAGGGCTAACTTGAGTGTTAGTAGTACTAAATCCCATAATCTAGGTATTAATTCATTATGGTAATGATAGGGGATTGGACACAAAAAAAAGCCCCATATTTCTAAGAACTTGAGGTTGTAGTTCCTTTAACCTCTTGTTCAACAATCTTGAAATTGTTGTAGATATCATCAAAGCTCATTATGTCTAGATCAAGTTTATTCCTCCAGACCATAACATGAGTATTCCACTCAGAAGGCAGGACTCTCAAACACCACCACACACACACACACCCATCACCCACCACCACTCACAACACACTCAAAAATTTCAAATTGAGATCTTCTTGTGAAATATTTCACCCAAAATAGCCAGCTGACTTGCAATCTTCTGAAGCCTATTAAAAATAGATTCAAGAGACTTTGTGCTTGGAGCACTAAAGTTTCCATACATTTGCTTCAGAAGAGTCTTCTGAGTCTTCTTTGTGGCTTCATTACCACTAAATCTTTTTTGTATAGCAGCAAACAAAGTCTTAGCATCTTTGTACTAATTGAAAGTCATTAGATGTTCATTAGGAAGTGCCATTAGTAGCATACTTCTTGCCTTCACATCATTCTTCTTTTGAATCTTTTCTTTAGTAGTGACAGGACCTGGTATTAGTGAAGTTGAGGAACCATCCGCATTTGTTGTTGTTTAAGGTACTAGTTTGAATGAGTTTTCTTTCACCTTTTCTATGACATCCCATAGAGCATAGTCTTGTACTTGAAAGTATTGCTCAATCCTTACCCTTCACATATCATATTCACCCTGTATGAGAATGGGAAACTTTGCAGTAGTGGTGGTTTATGCAATTTCTAGATCCATCTCTTCCTTGTAAGTAAAGAGTTCTCTTTGTTAGTTTCTTCTAGATCAAAGTTTCAGAACACAAGCTCTGATACCTCTTGTTGATCCCAACTTAAGATAAATCCATTGGCTTGTAAAGGTTAAGTTACTTTGGATAGAACCAAAACAACTATAGTAGAAACTTTGTGAATACTAAAGAGTATGCGGAATCTACTCTTTAATATTTAGAAGAATATTAATGAAACAGTAAACTGTATGAACAATGATATCACTAAAAAGCTCCAATATTATTATCATCAATAATATGAGTACTCTGTGTAGTACTAGGGTTTACAACCTTGAAGCTATATATCAAAAACGTATGAATGTGTGTTTTTTGGTGTTCAACTCTATACCCTAGGACCTCCTTTTATACACCAAGGAGTCCTTTACAAGATAACTACAAATCTTCTATAATTCTAATAGATAACTGCAAATCTCTTATAACTTAATAGTATATTAATATAATTTTACAAAAAATATCTCCTTACTTATCCCGTAAGTAATCTTGATAAACAATCTTCATCTTAATCCTTTCTCTTGTCTTTATCCTTTTGACAGTAGAAACTCTTCTAACAGTTGTAATCTTTCAGCAGTTGTAAGCAGCAACATTAACTTTTATACCAGCAGCACTAACTGTGTACAAGCAGTAGTAACTACTTAGAATATTTTCTTCATTCTCTTCTCAGTTGTACCCTAAGTTTTTTACAATACAGTACTAACTTTATGCTAACAGTTTGTTACTTTTACTCAAGTAATAATAGTAAGTAGAGTACTATCAGATTTTAATTAACACAGTACTAAGTTACACTAAAAGTAGTAACTTATTTCTGCAGTATTAACTATTAGTAGTATTTCTTACAAGTCTCTTAAGTGTCTTAAACTTCACATTAGCAGTAAGTAATATATACAGCAGTAGTATACTGACGGTCTATCTACTTAGAATATTCTTCACTAATATCACTAACAGCACTAAGTTATGCTTAGCAGCAATAACTCTAACCTTGGTAGTATTAACTCCAGGATCATCATGAAGTCTTTTGATCCTAACATTGTTGCTCCCTTAGGTCTTTTTATCTTTATTTTCCTTGTTTTTTCTTTGCTTGCTTTGTTATGTCTTGTGCTTGCCCTGTATCTCTTGCCTTGTAGTGATATGCTTGTTTTTTCTTTGCTCTTTTTTATCTTTTTGCATTTTTGCTTTGCTTTGTCGGCCCTCTTTTTGTTCTTTGGTGCTCTCTTGCCTTTGGAGTATGTTTGTTTGATCGTTTTTATTTGCCTGCAGAGTTGTCATTTTAGATGGTCGGGTCTTATAGTTTTTTTATATGTTGTTGGCTTTTTTGCTTCAATCTTTCTTGACCATGTGTATCCTTTTGGTTTTCCGATAGATATCATTGCTATTTATTTTTTTCTCATTGCAGTGTTCATTTACTTTCATTCATTACTTTTACGAGGAGGAAATTCTTTATATATGTGATAATAATAATAATAATAATAATAATAATAATAATAAAGTGATTTATAATAAATCTCTTTTGTTTCTTAATAAAGTGATTTATAATAAAAATAATAATAATAATAATAATAATAATAATAAATTGACGGTCTGTCGCTTTTCTTTTCCCTTCTCTTAGCCAGAGGTCTACCCGAAAGCAGTCTCCTTACCCGCGGGTTTTCCTAATGGTAGGGGTATGATCTATCTACATTTCACCTCCCACATACCCTGCCCAGTCAGGATTGGGTATCGTTGTTATTGTTGTTGTCGTTGTTTGCAAATAAAATACACATCTTGAAAAAATTTATTACAAAATAATCTCATTTCTTTCATTTCCTAATCAAATGTAGTGGATATGAATATTTAAATTTTCACTACTAATTCTCCACCAAAACTTTGCAATTCTTCATTTTTATATTTCTTTAACCGAACAAACAAAGGAATTTGATATATTTTTATTTCTCCCTCCTTATTACTCTCTACCAAACATCTTCTTAACTTGTCTTAAATATATTTTGTGAACGACCTCCTTCAGAAACCTCATCAATAATGCACCCCCACACACATTACAAGAAAAGGTATAATGGGCGACGAGGGTTTTGTCGAGGACACCAATGTCCTCGCCAAAGCTCACTAAGGTACAAAAATATTCAGTTTTATACTTTGAGCGTGACTCGAAAGGGAAGAAAATTTAACCAGGACCTATGGTGAGGAAATGTCCTCGCCAAACATTTGGCCATATTTTGACAAATTGTTTCCCTTTAATTTTTCTCGCTAATCCTTTGACGAGGATATGTCCTCTCAAAAAGTGTTGACTAAGATTATAAGTTTAATTATTAGTAACTAATATTTATTGTGACATGGCTCAGCATTTGGAGAGGACATGATTTGGTGATTTGCAATGGAGGTTTGCCACATTACCGTTTGCATTCGAGGGACTTGGTGTCTATTTTGCTAGTGATGTTTTGAATTATGTCTTTGTTGCGTCTAGATTGTAGTTAGCTAGCTTGCAGACTAAGCTATTTTGACATTCTAGTATTGTCATTTATGGGCCTACCTTTGAAGATGCCTTGTGTGCTTTTAATGAGAAAATGAAGATCGGCGCTCACAAAGAAGAGTTACTACCTACGGTATTTCACCCTCGGATTCCACCCCTAAGAACCGGTGATTTGACTTAACATATTATCCCAACAAACTTCCCCTTGGAAGTATAACCAAAACCCAAACTAGATCCCCAATGATCTAGACTTGATCACTCAGATACAAGACTTCCCTTTACAACCAAATTGAAAGATAAAAGTTGATTCAAGAATTAATCCCTAACCTAACCTAGAGACTCGATTCTAATAGAAAGGGTATGAGAAAGAAGACCCTCGACAAAACACACAATTATGGATTAGGTACTTGTGTGACTCTCTTGTGGAGATGTGTACACTTTAATAGAATGATAGATGAGAGACTTAGAGGATTTGGAGAAGAGAAAAAAGAAGAAAAAATATTTTTAAGAGGTGAGGAATACAAAGGCCAAGGGGGGTATTTATAGGCCAAAAATCCAAAGTGGGTTAAACAGAATTCTCGGGTGGGGAGCTGGTCGTGTGTCAGCGCGTGGCCAGTCCGCCAGAGACCCAAACCTATTTTTTTAGGTTTTTGGCTTTTAACTACCCGTTCTTGTTAAACCCCACTTATACTTTACGCTATGACCTTTCAATCATTATTACACTCAAGGTCAACCAACTCAAATAGTCATTTGATAAAAGCGTTTGTGTGGTATTTAAATGCCTTTTGCTTATCCGCTATTGTAAAGAGAGAACAGAAACATCAGAAAGGGGTAATTTGGGTATTCCTCAAAGTATAACTAGCTTAGTTGGAATCGAACCATGGTTTAATGAAGCTATCTAGAGTACAAGGGAATATTCTTGGAATATTTCAAACTTAGATAGAAAGGGGGAATTTGAAATTTAAATTTCAAATCTTTCAAGCACATGTTGGATAAGAGAGAATGGGTTGTGTATGAATTGTCACGATGTGACATGATGTGATAGAATAAGAGGTATGCTTATTGTGTGAGTGAGAAGTGTATGTTAGTGAGAGTAAGTGTGTTTATTTGAGACGGGAGTTTAATCTAATGATGAGGTAAGTTGGATAGGTGAAGTGGCATGATCAAAGGTAGATGGAGAAGTGTGTTTGTGTGTGTGTTATTTGAATTTCAATCCAAGAGAGGAGAAGAGAGTAAGTAAGTTGGATAATGAAAAGGCATGACAAGGGTTCAATGAAAGAGTGTGTGTGTAATGTTGAAAATTCAAATTGGTTTCTGAGAAGATGATGAATAGGAGATATATGGTGGATAATGTTTTGACGTGATGTGGAGGAGCCTATGTTGAAATGTTGAGGGACAAGAAGTACATAAGGTACAATGTGTAAGAGAGTGTGAGTTGTCTCGTGTAAGGATAAGACGGAGAATGTTTAAATGAGGAAGGTTTAGGCTTGTAAGGGTTTAAGAAGAGGAAGTATGAAGATGAGGGTGATTATATATAAAATCAAAGGATGATTTGGGTATTATAATTTCACATTGCCAATAAAGCAAAGAAACAAGAGTGGGCATATGTATCTATGGGGATGGTTTTAAAGAAAGGATTGTTTTTAGTGTATGATATAACAATTTTTTTTGGGTAAGATATGTTGTCTGATTGTGTAGAAGGAGTGTTTAATCATTTATTAAGAAAGAGATTAACGAATTATTAGAGTGATGTGTTGTAAGAAGCATGGTATAGAAGTGGTGTATGGAGGAATATGGGAGTTTGTAAAAACATCTTGTATGTGTGGGAGGATATATAAGGAATACATGTATGAGTTAGTAAATCATTTATAAGTAAGGAGGTAAGAAAAACTCAAGCATGATTAAAACCATGATACCCACAAACATAATTAGTCACCTTGGGAACTTTAATACCATGATATTCAACAATGGATTTAATCACTGATCATCTTGATGCAAACAAGCTAAGTGCTTTGCATCTTAAGTAAAGCATATCCCATAATAGGAAAGGATGCGTTTACGCAAAGTGACCTTTGACTTAGTTTGACAATTAAGGGAGTAAAACATGTTACGATGATATGGAACAAACGTAAATCCGGATTTAAGGTCAAATGAAGTACGTTCGTTTAAGGTATGCTTGAATTAAGTCCATACTGAGGTTTAGAAAGAAGTTTCGGCCTTACTAGAGGAGTTTGATAAAAAAATTTGGTTGGCCGTTTTTGTGAAAAAAGGGAGGATTCATTTTTGCTCCTCTCTAAGTCTAAACCTCATTTGGAGTGTTTTCAAATGCTCAAATATCATATACATACATTTATTAAAGTTTCCACATGTGTCGGGTAAGAGGAAAGCCGACAAAACTAAATCCGTAAAAACGGACACCGCGAGTGGCGTGCTTGGCCACGCGTACTAGACAGGCGTGCCCATACCCACCAGTTTGACAAAATAGTTTTTAACGGATTTGGCTACCATTTGTTATTTAAACGTTTTGCGAACGTTTATATTATCATTGTTAAATACATAAGAGATCCCTGAGAGTAATGTTCACCAACAATCTCCCCCTTTTTGATGATGACAAATAAAATTTTGAAAAGCAAATAAAATTACAAAGGTAGCGAAGATGAAGACCGCCGTTGATGTAGCTTGCGTCTTGATCTTGGCCTTGTAATTTAGTGAAGCAAGACCGCCGTTGATGTAGCTTGCGTCTTGATCTTGGCCTTGTAATTTGGTGAATCTTGAACATTGTCTTCACCTAATGAGCCTTACATAACATTTCTACTTCTCCGTAAGCTATAGCTCTTTGCTTCCGTAATTGCTAGTTATACTAGCTTTCCACCCCGATCTATAAGTATCTTGCTCTTTGCTTTCCTTCTCCCCCTTTTGTCAAATCAAAAAGGCGAGATCTTGGGCTTTTATTGAAAGGTTGACATCTTTATAGAGATAGAAAGTGGATATCAATGCATGTGCTCCCCTTATATCGTTGCTTCCCCTTGTTCCAAGGCGGGGATCCATGGGTCAAGAACATTGCCTTCGAGGTGTTCTTGGCCACACCTAGCAACAAGCAAACACAAAACAACACAAGCAACAAACATATACACATGTTTAAGTCCAATATGGGTTAGTTTACCATTTGGAAACTTGGAAACATAGATGAGTACAAATGTGATTATTTTGGACTTTATTCATTCATAACATATTTTGACACTTTATATTAAAGTTTTATTCTTGACTCCAATTACTTTTTATTGAGCATGATAGAAATGATAAACACACAAGCAAAACACATATTATCGAGTCACGCATAAGTTTCACAAAAGTTTAACATTTAGGGTTACAAGCATATTGAATACTTTAAAAGTATTCTACTTCTTGAGATTATCCTTCGATCCTTCATTCCCTATGTCGTTCTCAACTACACAACTCATGTTAGTAGCAATGGCTAGCATGAGTTTTATTGACTCATTAATTGATGAGAACATATCCCTATTTTCCTCTTTAAGGTATTTGATTGAGTTGATCATTTCTATTGTGTTTTCACAACAAATAGAGTATCCACACTTAATGTGATGTGGGCTTAGGGAATTCCCTATCTTATCCCAAATCTTGTCTTCCCCGATACCTCTTATTAGAGGAGGGGGAACCCTAGTGTTGTCAATCCTAGTTCTTATTTCCTCACTTGGAGTTTGAGGAACGACCATACTATCACTATCATCTTCTTCATCATTAAGGTACAATTCCTCATGTGAGTCATTACTTGAGTTGTCAAACATCTTACTAACAAGCACACTGTTGGGAGAGCCAATTTGGTTGTCCGGAAGCACCATTCTTTTCCCTTGAATTTAAAAGTGTTACTTTCTTCTTTTTCTTGCTAGATTTTCCTTGAGATGATTTGAGATTTGTGTTTTAAATCCTTTTAAACATGATAGTGTTCCTTGAAGTTTAATGGTTAAGCACTTTATTTTATGGATATTAGATCTAATCTATGACATATGTACTTATTATTTTTGTTTGAGAATTGTGCTTAGTTTGATGTTTTAGTTGAGATTAAATAATTTAAGTTACACAAACTAGCTCCTACAATTATGCATGCATGCACAATGATTTATTTTAGCCATACATGATACTTCTATTGTGGTTTGCGGTGTAGAGATCCTTAAACATCATTTTGGATTTTTAGAAATGATAACTTTATTTTCATTGTGTTACAAAGAAAATACTTAGGATCTCGGATGAGTGGTCCAAGTTATCAAACCTACTTCAATGTGTATTTTAATCCTTTTTGGATATTTTACACATGTTGGACACATAATCCATTATACAATATCAAAGTGTTGCAAAGTATAATATCTCAGAATTATAGTCGATGTCTGTGTAGACAATGATAATTATTAACGCAACAAAAGTGTAATAGTGAATTAATTCCATATTTTCTCGACTGAGATAAGCTAGTATTAATCATGTTTATTCTTTGTGTATTTTAGTAAGCTATGCAATACCATACCAAATTCTATCTCAAAGAATTCTCTTTAACTACGTTAGTAGTTTGTATGTTTGCATAAAGTTCTTTTCTTTTCTTTTCTACCCTAATACACATAGCATGCAATCGACATATAAAATGAGCAAGTTGACACAAATGCAACATTTTCATCACAAGGGTGAGTTGCGATCCAAGGTGATTTTATCAATGAGTTTGTCTATTTAATCCTTCATGTCTATCATGGGGAATAGAGCATGTAATGTTACAAGTAAGTTGATTTCGCATATTTAAATATGTGAGGTGATGATTACCATAATACTGACAAGATGTAGATCAAATTTCTTGTTCATAGCACATAGGTTTAACATGTAGAATCTGAGATAATTTCAACCATCATTTGAATAATGCGTTGATATTTATCATTCATCCCGTTGAAGCAACAATGTTGCTCAACTTCCATTCCTTTCACATAAGTCCTAGCACATAAGCTCTAAGAGCATAATTATCTTTAATAGGGTACGCAAACGACCTCTATACTTCTACTCTTACTCTCGACCCCTTACTTACTCAAATCATTATCATATGGTGCATGTCAACCATGAACAACCACAACTAGACTCGTGCAATTTGGACTTTGGAAAATGTCATGATAAAATTCTAAGCTTGTTTTGTCTGAGACCTAAGTGTTCTCTCATTTAACTCATTAATTACTTGTTCTTTTGGGTGACCTATAGCTTCGTTGACACTCTTAGGATAACCAGTAACACCCCTAAAATAGGTTGCAGCGGAATTATATCCGGGCGGGTGTTACTTTAATAATACACACAGCACAGTACAAGAGAACGACCTTTAAAAGATCCTTTTGAAAAGTAATCTGTTGATTTTCTTTGAAATATAAATAGTTATTTGTAAATTTCGTTCCCATAAAAAATCACAATGCAAAGTTGAAGTTAATACAAAGAGAATTTATCATTTGAATGTAAGTATAAATCCTATGAATGTAATCTTGTAAAGATTAGACTTCATGCACAAATCAAGTAAGTAATACATCAAATTTACCTGAGACAAACATGCTTAAACAGTGTCAAATAAGTTCGTTGAGTTCATAGGTTTTTGTAAGTATAAATGTTGGATCAAAGATTTGTAAAGAGTATATGACCAATTCAATCATTATAATAGTCACCAAAAATGTAAGCATGAATGTTAAAATCAAATATTTATAAAGCATGTATGACCATTTCAATCCTTATAATAGTCACAAAAATGTAAGTATGCATGTTGGAAATCAAAGATTTGCAAAGTGTGTGTGACCATTGTAACACATACAATAGTCACAAAGTGTGATTACGATTTCACCCCTAAGTTCATGAAACTGCGGCTTTGACATGTATGTATACCTCTTTATTCAAGGCACTGTAAGTGTTCATGTATATGTAGTTTAATGTAACGACATGGTATAACGTTCGTTAGTTCAATCCGTCAAACTAGTGAGCGCTACTCACCCGAACGGGGATGTCAACCCCAAATAGATCTATTTTATAACATTCGCGCTTACTCCACCATAATTAACAGTTCATGCCACTTAAGCTAATCCGTAATCATTCGAATGAAAGTAAAGTTGTAGCGTTCATAAGTGAAAACAAGTGATGTATCCCACCGCGAGATATGTAAATGAGTATGTAAACGAGTTTGTAATCAATCATGTAAATGAGTTTATAAATGTTCAGGCAAAAGAGATTGTAATCAATCATGTAAGTGAGTTTGTAAGTAAATAATGAAAACAAGTATGTAACAATTTGTAAATGCGCATGTATTCTCCTCCGAGATTTGTAAAGTAGTTGTAAAGCAAGTGAAAGTGGGGCTATAAACTCACCTTTAGTGAAAGTAGTGATTATTGCAAAATCAACAAAGTAATCGTCACAAACGATCCGAAATGCAACCTAATTAATTATAGGTCATACGAGTATAGTGTATTTAATATAAATACAACATTATAAGTTATAGAGTTACATCACCACCTAATATTTTTTGTTTAATTTATAAAAGTCGAAACCATATTTAAATCGTACTTGTTAAATAAACGTTTAAGTATTTGTATCCGTAAGAAAAATGTTATTGTTGTCTAACAATTGATTATTTGTTAATAATACTTGATTTAATATCTTTACTGTTTATATGATGACATTATATAAATAGCTTAATTGTTTTACAAAATAATATTTATAAAGTTAAAAATGTATATAACTACTACTATTTTTTTAATGTTTTTATAGCCCAAACGGACCCGAAAATACTCGTAAACCACTTTTTATATTTCTAACAGCTTTGTTGTGTTTTTATAAAAATGCAAAAAATTATTTATAAAATTAATTAGCTTTTGTAATTTCTGTTTATCCGAAATCTTTAAAAACTCATAACTTACTCATTTTAACTCCGTTTCGCTTGTTCTTTATATGTATGGAATCATGACGAGATAAACTATCAAAGTAAATTAAAATTTGTGCCGAAACAATAAACTAAAAATGTTTTTCTTAAAACTATTTTTATATATTTAATCTTGCAAATATCGTATCTCCCTCGTTTTAATTCCATTTCCAACGTTCTTTATATCCACGGTTTCCTATTGAAATGATCTATCATCATAAAATATTTATATCTTTTTATCAGATTCGAAACAGTAATAGTGTTTATAAAATAAATTTTCTAAAAAAACTTTTATATATTTAATATCGTAATCTCGTAAAATTCATAACTCCTTCGTTATAACTCCATTTTTCGAGTTTCTTATATGCACGGAATCCTCATGAGATGCACTATTTACTTATCAGGTGTAAATATTTTATAAAAATTCGTATTTACACAGATTAAACAAACTGTTGGAATTAAATTTTTATATAATTTGTTTTATAAACTTTTGACATAATTAAATTATTACAAGTCCTCTAATTTAGTTAATAACACATATTTCACATACATTAAGTCCTCAAATTTATGTTCATCATTCTTGTATTCAAAAGTCCATATGACATGTCCTCATCCATTATTTATTTATAAACTTTATAAATAACTTTTAACAATTAATTTATCCAATAACTTTATAAATTAATCAACACTTGTATAACATCAAATAAAACATGTTCTTGCATCTAACGTATTATAAACATCATTTCATCATGTGTATTTATTTAATCAATTATGAATATGCTTGTTTTATTTTATAACTTTATAAAATAAATCTTAGGTGGTGATTAACAATATAACCATATGTATGTAAACAAATGAAGTATTTTCAAAATTGTAGAGCTTATAATGGACCTTATGTAAATGAATGAGATGTAAACACTAATTCAAAACCTTAGTTTCTTCAACCCAAAATCCTTTTTATAAACCCTTGATTATTAAAACCTTAGCTTCCAAATCATCTTAATACACCTTATATATTATATCTAAGAACACTTGTATGCTTATAACCTTGCTAAAATCAAAATTATGGAAACCCTAAACCTTCTTTTTGAGCTGTGGGTTATATGGAGGAACAAGATAGAGTGTTTTTTATTTTTCTAGCAAATGAAATGTGTGTGTTTGAGGCTTACACTAGTTTTCTATTTATAGTGTAAGTAATGCACAAACCATAATGCAAAACAAGGGATTAGAGAGGTGGTTTAGTGGTATAGGATACATGTGCTCTCCTCCTTCCTAGGAGGGGAGGACAAGAGTGCTTGGTTACTTGCACATTTGGAATTACTTGTGTAATGAAAGTGGTACTTAAGCACACGGTTAATCTAGAAGGAAGTTTGATATAAATTTTGTCTTTTATTTCATGTATAACCGGTAATTGGAGGTTTATAAGTGTAGAATGATTAAATTTTTGGGTATTGTGTATAAAAGTGTGTATTTGTTGAAGTATAGATGGGTATTGGTGCTTCCGTGTATGCATAAATATATTTTATTGCGAAACGTAAACGTTTTACGTAACCGATAAAAATAAAATATGAAAAGTTATTAATTATCTTCGTAATAATTATATAACACTTACTTGACGTAAACTTTTATTTGTTTGATGTCCGTTTACGTTAAATGTTGATTTTTAGTTTACGCATTTAACTAAACGGTTGAAATTAAAAGTAACCACGTAAATGTTTAAAATAAATAGTTGAATATGTATAAAAGTGAAATGACGTGAAAATACAGATTGTTATAGTCTCCTCGTGTTAAAAGAATTTCGTCCTGAAATTCAGTTCGAGTTGCCTTCCGGAATGATGTTGGTGTGTATTGGTTCTGTGTGGTTTCAATCCCCTGATGGTGGTTAAAATCCGCCGGCATATTGTCGTGGGTAGCTAAAGATCGCGTCTTGACTTTTTGAATTAAGATTTGGTATAAGAGGACGTCAATTAAGTCTAGTAAGATGAGTAAGAGTTTATTATTTAATATGATTTTTTGTTGGTTTACTCGTGATAATTAAATGTTTTATGACTAAGCAACACAAATTTTTTTTTCAAGAATTCTTAGTAGAAATAGGAAATTGCATTTTGACTAAAATTTTTAAGGTGACTACTTCTCAGTATGGCATGGTCCTTCCTGAATTATACATAGGTGATCAGGCTATGTATATTTGAGGGCTAATGATGATGCTCATTTTCGTCAAAATAGTGTAAAATAATGGTTTATATGATGAAATCAATGCTAGTTGATTATTTTGTAAAGATAGTTTATGAGGTGATGGTGATTGTAAGGTAGTTTATAATATGTTAGTGAAATAATTTTGTCAACGATAGTAAAATGGTTTATCATGTGATAGTGAAATATTTTATAAAGTCATGATGCTTCAGAGAACGGTTTGCATGAATGAATAGAAAATTGAAGTAAAATTGACGAGATTTTCGCAACACATTAATTGATAGATAATTTGAAATCATTCGTACAGTACAACGGGAATTTAAGAGAAAATACAACGAGAATGCCTAAAGAAAAGGAGTCTGAGCATTGATATCATCTTCCATGTTGTCAAGGTCTTGATTGGTTTCTCCTCCTCCTAAGGCATACACCATTCCACGTGCTTCAGCACCTCTAGCTTGGTTTCCATGGTTCCGATTCTTTAACTCCGGGCAATCACTTCTGTAGTGCCATTGATTCCCACATCCATAGTAGGTGAGGGTTCTCTGATTGTTAGTTTTAACAGGACTCCTACAGTCTCGGGTCAAATGACCAACCCTCTTGCAGTTTGCCCCTTTTACAGTGTATGGGGACATTATGGTGAAACTTGCACTTGTTGCACAACGGTAGAGTCCCAGCATACTCCTTCTTCTCACTAGACCCAGCAGAATAAGCCCTTGCTACGTTTGGGTTCTTGGGAGGTTGTTGTTGAGCTTGTTTATCGTTATCAAGTTTCCTTTTGTTCTTAGCTTGTCTTTCAGCAAATGTACAGATCTTCTGATCCATCAGATCATTTTCAATTTCAATCTCATCTTGCATTGTTTTTGGCTTGGATGCCATCACACTTCCCTGAATCATGTTAGGAATCCACCGACATACTTCTTGACCTCATCGGATTCCTTGAGAAACATTCTCCCGCACATCAGTGCCAACTCTTAGAAACGTTGGTTATAGCTCACCACATCAGTACCTTTCACCTTCATGTTCCACAGTTCAATCTCTAGCTTCTTGATCTCGCCTCTTGGACAGTACTTATCAGTCATCATCTTCTTCAATGTTTTCCATGTCATTCCATATGCAACCTCATGACTAACAGTCTTAACGTCGGAGTTCCACCATGTTAAAGCATTTCCCTAAAGAGTACATGTAGCAAACTTGATTTGGCATGCAACGGTGGAGTTGCTTTTATGGAAAACATATTCCATTTTCTCGAACCACTGAGTCAGACCAACGACTCCTTTAGTACCCTTGAAATTAAGGGGTTGGCATTTTAGGAAGCCACTGTAGGTGCACTCACGAGTAGCGCCCTCTGTCCTTCTGCCACTTCCGGAATCATGGCTATCATCGCCATTTCTACGGCCTCTGTTAGCTTCATACTCAGCCAACGCAGTAGCAACGCCTTGGGCTATCAGTGCCTTAATGGCAGCATCGGTTATAGGGGTGGTGGTTCTCTTTGGCGGCATTTTCTTCAAAATCAAAAAATATAAAATTAGTTTAGTTCTAAAAGTCATGCTCCAAAGACGAAATGTTGCGAGGTGACAGGTTAGAGTCGTGTTTCAATAGTATGGGACGGGTGTTTAAACTCGAAGTTGAATGATAAAGATAACTTGTGGGATCGGCGTACTATGACATGTTTCAATGTTATATAATACGATATTATGTGAAATCATAAAAGATTTAAAGACCATCGTATCATTCACAATGTCTTGAGAAATGTTTTAGTATTTATATAGATAACTTCTTATATAAATAAATGTAATATATACGTAAGGGAAAGTAAGCATATATATATATAAGTCATGTAATCAAGGAATGTAGACAAGTCATGTAACCAAGTAAGCAAGTAGTGTGTAAGCACATGAAAAAGTCTGATGTGATGCAATGTTTGTGAAAACAGTTATTGTCTAGGTAAAATATGCAACCTAGTTCTCTATAACCTTGGCTCTGAATACCAATCTATGACACCCCCAAATTGGGTCGCAGCGGAATATTTATACATATATATTTATATATACATATACTTATTAATACTATTTATATATTATACTATATATATATATATATATATATATATATATTATTTATATATATATATATGTATACTCTATGATATATATCATAAGATGTAAAGACCATCGTATCATTCACATGTCTATGAGAAATGTTTTAGTATTTCATATGATAACTTCTCTTATAAAATAAATTGTATAATATATACGTAAGGGAAAGTAAGCATATATATATATATATATATATATATATATATATATATTTATATATATATATATATATATATAACATCCGAGAATTTTTGGAATTTTAAAGGAGATATACGTTATTTCTAGGTTGAATTATCAAAAAACGAGTAGCTAAATCACGTTTTCGTTAATCGGACTCTAAAGCAATTTGATGTAAAACGACATTCCTGACAACTTTTTAGTTTTGACCGAGACCCGAAAACAGTCAGAAGGTGACTGAAATGCCCTCGCAAGATTTTAGAAACACACAAATAATTAAATTATATTTAATTATCACGTTTTATTAAATAAAAATATTTAATAAAATACTTAGCAATTTAATTAAAAGCGTTTGTTGAAAACGCGAATATCTGAGTTAAAATTTATTTTATTTTTAACCAAGTCACAAAATGAATAACAAATATTTTTATAAATGTTATAAAAATATTCATGAAATATTATCAAGTAAATATTTATTTTTATCAGAAAAATGATTTGGAAAACAATGGCTCTAGTTTCGTATTTTGAAACATCCGTTAAGTCACTCAAATGAGTCCCGAACCAATATTATATAAAAGTTTCTCAACAATTACACTTTTGGTCCCTTGGGTAATATTTACAAAATTTACCCCAAACTATTAAAACTTGCCACGTTTATATTATAGTTTTAATATATATATAAAAGTTATATCTTTTATTTCATTTTAGATATAAAAACACACACGCAAACCTCTCTCTCCCTTCTCTCCCATTATATCCGGCAGCCACCGGCCGGCCACAGTCACCACCGCCTTGCCGCCGCCGGAAAACTTTTCCGGTGACTTTTTTCGGCGAACCCAAAAAAATTACAAAAAGATAGATCAAGCACGGATCTACCCCTTCCGCACCACCAAGCGCTGTCACGCATCGTCACCACCCCGCCACCATCACCACAGCCGAACCACCTACTCATCATCACCTCCACCGCGACTCAACCACCACAAGGGTGCGTTCGGGTGGGGTTCAGCAGCTAGGCTGCGTTTGTTTGTTATAAACCTCCGACGAGGGTGCGTTTTGTTTTGGGTTCACAACCACTAAGGGTGCGTTCGGGTTGGGTTTGCAAGAAAAAGGGTGCGTGGTTTATTTGGCAGCACGGGTCTCGGGCAAAACTGGAAAGTTGTTCAAAATAACGTTTTACCTTTCCGCGAGGTTTTATAGAATTAAAAACGCCTTATAACGGGTCAAAAACGCAAACGCAGGTCTGCGTTTTTTGTAATATTTTTCGGCTGAAACTTGCAGGGGCGTTTTGGTCATTTTCTGTTGGGTTTCGGGTCTCGGCCAAAACTAAAAAGTTGTCCGGAATATCGTTTTACATAAAAATGCTCTAAAGTCCGAGTCGTGAAAACGTATTCTAGTGGGTCGTTTTGAACGGGTCAGAATTGATAAAATTGTAATAAAAGTCAAACATGTAAAAATTAAATGTGTTGCTGAATTTTGTTGAAAATGTAGTAATCGGAGCGTTTAGAGTCCGTTTGAGCTTATAAAATGTTAACGGAAGTAATTAGGCGATATATATATTATTGAGTGCGTTTCGGTTATGTCTAAAAATAGTAAGTCTATATTTAGAAACTTTATATGTAAAGATATATATGTATAAGGTTAACAAGGAAAATATAGATAAGAACATATATAAGTTATTGGCGCGTCGGGGCGTTTGACGGAAAAATTAACATTTCTACTTAAACGGTAACTAATATCTTAACCTTATTATCGGACTTTACAAAATTAGAAAACTTTCTAA
Organism: Tanacetum coccineum; assembly: GCA_026074375.1. Taxonomy (NCBI): domain Eukaryota; kingdom Viridiplantae; phylum Streptophyta; class Magnoliopsida; order Asterales; family Asteraceae; genus Tanacetum; species Tanacetum coccineum. The sequence goes on along the minus strand of BQNB010099557.1, from coordinate 4,121 downwards.
AAAATAGTAACCCGCTAAGAATAGAAATTTATTTCTGGAAAAAGGCGTAATTCAGTGTTAAGCATAATAATGTTAAGAAAGTGACTTAATTAATAAAATCTTTAGCATGGTGGATTCGACTAACTATGTTATTATATATATATGTGTGTAGTTAAATATAATTATTTACTTATGACAATTTATCTAGCTTTCCCTTTGGTCTTTATTCTTTCTAAACACAGACCATAGATTATAGGTCTGTGGATTGACGGCGTCATCGTCATTGTTTCGTTTCGTTTTTGTTGAACCTTTTATCCGATACTTCTACTTAAGGTGAATTCATAGCCCCATTTTTTCTCTTTAATAGTTTTCATAACTATTTTCGGGGTGAGAATACATGCTCGTTTTACTAATAGCTTATTGATTTCTCACTACATGGTGTTACATGAATGTTTTTACTAAGCTTTTACTTGCCTACCACATGTGCTTATAATACATGGTTGTTTACTAATGAATTTATTAAAGCTTGATATGCATATACATGATTGGAGACCATTTGATTATCAGGTTACAAACAGTGAAGTTTTGAAACATAATATTGTTTTTAAATGGGACACAAGCTGCTTGATGGGTATGTCTGGCCCCGTTTTGAAATTATCTGCATTGAGTCGCTATTAGCCAAGTCACCTAACTTCATTGGAACGTTAGTACTTATAGGTGTGAACTGTAGTACAATTAATAGATCAATTGGGTCTGACAGGCCTGTACGGGGGGGGTTATGAAACGAATCATTTCGAGCCCCTTGTCATGGACAAATTTGTATTTCAGATTTTAGGTATAGGAAATAATACTAGTTTTGGGGCAACTGTTTATAAATTCAAGGTATGTTCGTTAACGTCAAGGTTTCGGTGTATGAGGCTCAATGCGATAAAGAGGAATTGATACAATTGTATTCGTCTGCAATGTATTTTGTTTTAATTTATACTATTGTTTTGTAAATATCGTCGGCGGTCGACCCCTTTTAACGATATATCGCTCCTTGGCAGCGAATATATCGGTTTCTCGGCGGGGATCCTAAATAATAAAAGGAATTCTGCAAAACACTATATATATTTAATCAAGTTTTTTAAAATTCTTATTATTTTTTAAACTATATATTGATGTTATATGTCCGTTAAAATATACTTTATGTGTGGTGTTTAATTCAGGTTTTGTATACTTTTATTAATCTACGATCAAGAAAATCAGTATTTCAAAAAAAAACATAAACAACAAAAAAAAACCAAAATTCGAGATTTTGACCGTTGTTGATCAGATTTTTTTTTTTAGACCAAAACCGATATTTTTTACACGATAAGTGAAAAAACGTATCGGTTTATGACATCGATAAGCGTTATATAGTGATATATTGTCCCGCCTAAGGCGATATTTACAACATGAATTATACTTTGATAATACTGTGACATCGGCTGATCTCTATACCCTTATGGTCCTCTACTCAGGCATATATGTTTTATTAAATTACTACTCGCGTTTTTTCGATATCAATTCTTCTAATATTGTAACACGACTTTTTTACTGAAATATTTACTCGATTTTCTTTCATACTGTTTTTACTATAGACTAGGATTCCCATACTGGTATCAGAGCACTGGTTATAGAGAACTAGGTCGTTTTCAAAACCTAAACTATAACCGTTTTTCGAAAACTTTTAAGAGTCTTTCACCATTGTCCGATATCCGCGCGCGCTTGCTCCCAGGTAACTTATATGCTCTCTTTTGCATCCCTATTGATATTACATTAATAATTAGTATATAATACTTGGTTATGATTTTACCCTCTTACGTCTATCTTATGACGTCATACTATTTACGGTATATCGGTCAATTATGTATATATTGACCATTCGGATTATCGCGTACTTCCAGTTTTATTATTTCTCCTTCGAGCATCAATACTAGTATCATATAAGGATACACGTACGTATATGAGCTACCTTCTTTTAATCTCTTATGCTCATCTTCTGGATTGCCGTCTATTTATATGGAAGTGATTTGTGTGAGTTTAACTATTTATGGTCGTTGTGTCGCCTTGGTGTTATGGCTAACGTATGATTAGAATTTGGATCGTGGGTATGCCTACCTGCATGTTGTGTATAATTTAGCGATGCTTTTCAATCGAGCTTGATTTGATGCATGTGTTAATCTAAGCCTAAAGGCGAAATCTTCTACGTAATGATAATTAATTACATATGTGTATAGTACTATGGTACGCTTTAAAGATTTTCAAAATGAATTTGAGACCAATATTTTCATATTAAGTGCCCCATTTTCCAATTATAACCTGTAGGATTTAGATAAACTGGTATTACATAAGGATACTTGTACGTATATGAGCTACCTTCTTTTAATCTCTTATGCTCATCTTCTGGATTTCCCTCTATTTATATAGAAGTGATTTGTGTGAGTTTAACTATTTACGGTCGTTGTGTCGCCTTGGTGTTATGGCTAACGTATGATAGGAATTTGGATCGTGGGTACGCCTACCTGCATGTTGTGTATAATTTAGCGATGATTTTTAATCAAGCTTGATTTGATGCCTGTGCTAATCTAAGCCTAAAGGCGAAATCGTCTACGTAATAATAATTACTTACATATGTGTATAGTACTATGGTACTTCTTAATGAGTTCGTTTACTTCGATATATTGTGAGCGACGCGGTTATCTCCGAAACATTTACGCGACCTTGCTTCATTCCTTTTTTTTATGATGTTGAAATTCGGCGTAGTTTGTCAATTTCGCTAGTTATTCTATCATTTGACTTCGAGTTTGAACACTCTCCTTATGCTTTTGAATCGCATATGCTGTTTCGTAATCTATCATTTTGAAGTCTTCCAGACGATGGGAGTACTACTTTAACTTGTCACCACGGATCGTGCCGCCTTTTGGCACTTATCCTTGAAACGCGATTGACTAACGTCTCATTATTATTCTCGTTACTTGTTATGATTTTGAAGAATCATGTCGTCAAGTAGACACTCCTTTTTACTTATTGTAACATTGTTGTGATATTGTGTTTTGTGTCGGCCATGCTTAAGTAGGATGATTTATAATCGTCTTATTGAAATGAATTGGGACGCTTCTTCATTTGAATAAGGAAATTATAAACCGCCGAACCATAAGTTTATAAATTATTACTTACAAGGATTGGGACGCCTCTTTTTGTAAGTGACAAATTATGAATGAGTGGGCTTATGTGTATCCGACATAGCGTGCGTTCGTCCGTACGAATTATTCTTTGGGCTATGAACTCCTTTTGACTCGTAATTTGTTATGTTGATTTTTTTTCGAATGTGTGTCACCCGCCGCGAACTTGATAAGCTAATAGTAATGAACCCTTAACCGCTCCTAAGAATTGATGACTTGTTAAATTCTTTATTTCTAATGGCTTCTTCTTCGAGTCATATATTTTATCCTTTCCTTTTAAGGATTCTCGCGATATTCAATCCGTTCGCTTATGCACCTTGCATATATTTGATGTTTTGACTTTTTCTCATTTAGTTTCCGTTGAAAACCTCGACGATGACTTGTCTATATCCTCATCTCTTCACAATTTAACCGAAGATGATTAAGATGAATTGAGCGCCGGGACGTCGCTCCCTAAAGGGGTAGATACTTTAACAACCCGAATTCAAAATCAATATTTAAACCGAGCTTTAATTTTTAATTTAAACTTCTATGGAAATTATTAATTTTGCTTTTAGTCATTTTAACGGAAATTTTCGTTTCTAACTATTTCCGCATCATGCTTTGGATATTTATCCGTTAAATCATTTAAGAAATCAACAATTTCATATTTTAACTTCGAGATATTATTTACTTTTATTTTAGTACTTTTCGACTTTTATTCGCGTTTGGCCGAACCCGCGTCAAAATAGTGTTTTTATAATTTTTAATATTTTAACTACGTGTTTTGAAAAACAAATACTGTGGTATAAAATTTCGCGTTTTCGAGGTCAATATTAAATCTCGACTTAATTTCTATTTTTTACTTTTAGTAAAATTTCGAGTTTTGACTTTTTGTCGATTTAGTAAAAATCGCCGTTTTATATAATTCGCGAGCCGTGCTTATGATCGTTATCC
>BQNB010099556.1:0-24898 GCA_026074375.1 Tanacetum coccineum | reverse complement strand
GATTTTGTGTCTTCTGTCCATTTTCTTAATCAGATCTAGGGAGTTTCACCAAATCACCATATACCAAAGTTCCAGAAACACAAACCTTTTTGTTCAAGAATACGACACCTAAAAACCTTGTACTCCTAGATATCAAGAGCAACCTGCTCTGATACCACATGTTGAGAATCGATCAGCCCATCTAGGATTAGTTTTACAGGTAACATTGATATGCACAGCGGAAATAATAGAAACACAATATTACCAAACAAGGTTTTAACCGAACATTGAAGCCTTCATTATATTTGATCAGAATAAATAAGGCTACACCAACTATCTAATAAATTAACTACTACTACTGCTAAACGTGTACACACACACGCTTTTGCTAGACTCTTATTGAGAAGTCTGCTATTCTATTCTATGGATGCCTAAACTACATACCTTAGACCTCCTTTTATAGTATAAGGAATCAAGGTCTACATGGAAACTAATAAAGATAATTAATAAGAAAATCAATTAAATATTATCTTTATCTTTGACCAAATCTGAGAGAATATTCTAATTCTTATCTTTTGAAGACTTCTATAATGACGACTTTGGTCCTTCTTGTTTCCATCTTGTTTCATTCATTATTTTGTCTTTATCAACTCAAATATAATTCCCAAAAGTTTGGATGGTTCTTTCAATTTGTCCATCGGTTTCAAGATGATATGCTGTACTCATGTCTAATTGAGTACCCAAAGCATTTTGCAATGATTACCAGATCCTGGATGTGAAATGACTGTCACAATCCGAGATGATGGAGATTGGCACGCCATGTCGAGAGACTATTTCTTTGATGTATAACCTTGTAAGAGTTTCCATACTATCAGTCGCTCGAGTAGGTATGAAATGTGCGGATTTGGTAAGGCGATCGACAATGACCCAGATGGTATCATGTCTGATTGTGGTTTTAGGTAGCTTTGTAACGAAATCCATTGTTATCCTTTCCCATTTCCACATAGGAATTTTTGGTTGTACCAGTAAGCCGGATGGCTTTTGACATTCTACTTTAACTCTAGAACATGTCAAACATTTGCCAACATATTCCGCGATGATTGCCTTCATGTTAGGCCACCAATAGAGTTTCTTTAGATTGTGGTACATTTTATCAGAACCCGGGTGAATAGAATATTTCGATTTATGAGACTCATGCATGATTAAATCTCTTAAACCGCCAAAAAGTGGTAACCAGCTTTAATTTTTGATGCAACGAGTTCTGTCAGGACAAATTTTAAATGATTTGTCCATTCCTCGTAGGTTTTTGTTTTTGATATTTTATTCTTTGACGGCTTCATTTTGGGCTTCAAGAATATGGGATGGTAATTTTGGATGAACGGTTAGGATCAATGCTCTAACTCGGAGTGGTTTGATTTGTTTCTTCTGGCTTAAGGCATCTGCCATAACATTTGCCTTTCCAAGATGATAACAAATCTCACAATCATAATCTACGAGTAGTTCTAACCATCGGCGTTGCCTCATATTCAATTCTTTTGGACAAAGAATGTGTTGAAGGCTTTTGTGATCAGTGAAAACTGTACACTTTGTACCGTATAGATAGTGTCTCCAGATTTTAAGAGCAAATACCACTACTCCTAATTCAAGATCATGAGTGGTATAGTTTTCTTCATGAGGTTTGAGTTGTCGAGATGCATATGCAATGACTTTTTCTCTTTGCATTAATACAACTCCTAAACCTTGAAGAGATGCATCACAATAAACGACAAAGTCATCGTCTCCTTCTAGTAATGCTAAGATTGGTGCTTCAAAGAGTTTTTATTTAAGGAGTTGGAAAGCTGATTTTTGTTCTTCGCCCCAGATATAATTCTTGTTTTTCTGGGTTAATTTAGTCAAAGGCCTTGCAATTTTTGAAAAACCTTTGATAAATCTTTGGTAATAGCCCGCGAGTCCTAAGAATTGACGCACTTCTGTGGGTGTAGTGGGAGATGTTCAGTTCTTAATAGCTTCAATCTTGGCAGGGTCAACATGAAGTCCTTGACTATCAATGAGATGTCCAAGAAATTGCACGATACGAATCTAGAAATCACATTTAGAGAACTTGGCATACAATTTATCTTTTCGGAGTAATTCTAAGATTATTCTCAGATGATTTGCGTTTTCTTCTTTGTTACGAGAGTAGATAAGAATATCATTGATAAATACTATTATGAATTTATCCAAATATGGTTTACATACACGATTCATGAGATCCATGAATACTGCAGGTGCGTTTGTTAAACCAAATGGCATGACTTGAAATTTATAATGTCCGTATCTTGTTCTGAAAGAAGTCTTAGGAATATCTTCATCCTTTACTCTCAGTTGATGATAGCCTGATCTTAAATCAATTTTTGAATAAACGCTTGAGCCTTGAAGTTGATCGAATAAGTCATCAATCCTGGGTAATGGGTAACGATTATTTATGGTGAGTTTATTCAACTCTCGGTAATCGATGCACATTCTACAAGATCCGTCTTTCTTTTTAACAAATAAGACAGGAGCTCCCCAAGGCGATGTACTTGGTCGAATGAAACCTAGATCTGCTAGTTCTTGAAGTTGGTTAGATAACTCCTGCATTTCTGAAGGAGCCAATCTATAAGGTGTTCGGGCTACAGGCACTGCTTCGGGGATTAAGTCAATTTAGAACTCTACTTGGCAAACGGGAGGAAGACCAGGTAGATCTTCAAGAAAAACATCTGAAAATTCTTTAACTACGGGGATATCTTCTAGTCTTTTCTCGTCTGATTTCTTTTCCATTACTTGGATCATGAAAACTTGACAACCTTGGGATATATACCTTTCGATTTTTATACAGGATATGAGATTTAGTCAAGTTTTACTTTGATCACCTCGAATGATTAGAGTTTCATTGTTGATAGGAATGTGAACGACTTTCTCATCACAGAGAATTTTGGCATGATACTTGGACAACCAATCCATACCGATGACAACGTCGAAACTACCAAGTTTAATTGGCATAAGATTGATTTCGAAAGGTCGATCTAACAAAGTTAGAGTGTAGCCTTTGATAACTGTGTTTGTGCTTACTAAGTTTCCATCAGCCATTTCAATATCATAAAATGTATCTATTGTAATAGACGTATTATTTAGCTTAGAGGCAAGAGATATGGATATAAAGCTTTTATCAGCTCTAGAGTCAAACAATACTTTGGCTAAATGCTGATTTAGAGGAAACGTACCTATAACTACGTTCAGGTCTTGAGGAGCATTCTTATCTCTTAGCATGTAGGCTCTTCCTTGGGCATTGATGTTGGTCTTTCGGCACTGATTTGTATAATACCCTTTTTCTCCATAGGCATGACATACAATTATCACTGGTAGTTGATTACTTCCAGTGGCTGGCTTCTTGTTTTGGCAGTTCTTGGTCAAATGGCCCACCTTGTTGCAAATATTACACTTACCAGTACAAGGTCTGGTGTGATGGAGATTGCATCTCTTGCATAATGGGAGGTCTCTGGCATACCTATTGTTTCCAGATGGAGTAACAGCATAAGCTCTAACAGCTTCTTGCCTTCGGTTTTGTTATAGTTGGTGATTGTTGTAGCGATTGTTGGTGTTACGGTAGTTGTTATTGCTACGGGAGTTGTTGTTGAAAGTTTTTCTGTCGTCAAACTTTCGTTTGTTGTCACTTGATACTTGCAGTGGAGTATGCTTGGTTACTTGATCCATTAGCCTTTGGGCTATGTTAATGGTTTCCTCCAAAGTTTAAGATTTAGAGGCAGTAACATTTCCTTTAATGCTTCGAGGTAGTCCCCCGATGAAAGCTTCCAAGAGTTTCTCGGTGTTTGGCACCATGTCCGGGCATAGGATTGTTAATTCTTGGAATCTTCTAACATAAGGTTTAAGATCATTTCCCTTTACAGTCAGATTGTAAAGTTCTTCTTCCATTTTTCTGATTTTAGTCCGGGGACAATACTTGTTCGTCAGAAGCCTTTTTAACTCAGTCCAGGTGATTTGATTGGCTTGCTCTACTCCCATAAGATGGGCATATGCATTCCACCAGGACAAGGCATCGTCAGTCAGAGTACCAGTAGCAAATGTTACTTTGTTTTCTTCAGCACATCTGCTACGAGAGAATACTGATTCGGTTCGTTCAAACCAGCGGATAAGGCCAACTGCTCCTTCTGTACCATTAAAGTAGAAAGGTTGACAGCTGATGAACTCTTTATAGTTTCCCATTTTTAATACAGGAGTTCCAGTAGGACCGGTGTTCCTATTGAGATTATTAGCATTTGCCATTGTTGCAGCGTGTGCTTCTAGAGCCATAGTGACACTGTCAGCAACTAGTTTTCTAATGGCAGCTTGAGTCATGGCCGGTGCTTCACATGTTGACGTCCTTTTGGGAGACATTCTATCAACAAAAGACAACACATAATAAGAATGATATCTCAAGTCTAAAAATGTTTAAAGATTAATGCTTATTTTTCTTTAAAATGCTTAAAGTTTAAGAATAAGCATTGCTATGAGGGTGATGAAGATGAAAAAAATGATGCACATGATGATGGTATGATGATGAATGTACGATGGATGAATGATGAATGAATGATGAATAATGATGAGATGAATAAAGTGGTAAGAAACAACAGGTAGATACCACGGGGCCGGTTTGGTCCTTGTATTTAAGAACAACTTGCCCTTTGTATATTCCATTAGTCAAGATTTGAACAAGTGTTTTTTATTTATTACCACACAATGTCTCCGTGGCTATGTTAAAGCTAAAAACTGAAATTTAAACTAGAAACTGGATGATCATTCCATGCGGTTCTGGAGTTCGATGATGGAGTTCATGAGATTTTCTATGTCTGCTTGGTGACGAGTTTCCATGTCATTGATAACTTCTCCCAATTCAGCAATCCTATAGCGGGCTAGAGAAATTTTATGGTTGCATCCTATTTGCTTCCTCTAGAGTTTGGAAATCTGAGTATGAGCTTGCTGAAGTTCGGCTTCCAGAGCATCAAAATCTCGTTGAATAATTATAGTTCCTTTTCTGAGGCCTTCGATTCTGTTTTCAATTATGCCCTGATACGTTCGATGGGGGATTGATCTCTGGCTATTTAAGATATCCGGTTTTGTGTCTTCATGACGCTCGAATAGTTGACTTTTGAGAAGGTTTTCACCAATTCAAAGGTTTGAGGTTGGAACGGTGGGAGGAAGAAGACAAATACTCAACAACCCAGTAATGAATAACATAAGTTATTTATATAATAGTATAGTAGTTATGTATTTTTAACATACTATTTGAAAAAACTAGTGGCATCTTCACAATTCAGGGAATGTAGTGGCACGGAGGACATTGATGGCAAAAGAAAAGTAGTTATAGTTAAGGTTTTACCTTTGTTCTCTATAATTGTGAGCTCTGATACCACTCTGTAACACCCTTATTTTGATAATATAGCAGTGGAAGCTAATCTGGGGTATTGCTTCATGAATCACAGACACAATCATAGAAAACGACTCAAAATAGACATTTTTAAAAGATACGTTATCATTCATTAAAATCAGAGTTTTACAAAGGCAGGTCCTAAAATCTAGAAACATAAAATGTAAATGATAACAAGTTTTAGCCATCTTCAAGTCCATACCACTCCATGCCATAAGTTGCTCAAATACTTGAGATCAACATGCATAAAAAGGGTCAACACAAAGGTTGAGTGAAATTCATAGGTTTGAAATGTAATAGTTGAATACAAGTTATAATGGAAATATTGGCATTGCAAGGAAAATTATCATGGAGAACATTTATTCATATGGAGAACAATATTATTATGGAGAACAATATTATCATGGAAAACAATTGAATATTATATGGTTGAATGCAAGTTTAATAGTGATTGGGCTACGTTGTTATACACCCGTTATTGGTAATAATTATAACGAATACAATTATCATGGAAAAATGATAACATTATTATTGTACCTAAGCTCATGACACCAATACGTTAACAGGGAAGATCATCGTAGTGATATTGGTTAGGGACAGATGTCCCGGTGGAAAAGGTAACTTGCCAAAGTTACCTATTAGGACAAATATAGTGCGTTTGGCTAACCTAAGCATGGGTATACAAATAGGAGCCGTCACCTCCAATAGATCTATTCACAATATTCACGTTCACTCGCAATGCAAGTAATTAATGGTTCATGATATGGAAATAATAGCACTGGAAGCTACTTAGGCAATAATATATCTAGATAGCATACATTTAGAAAACACTTGCATTCATGGTTTATATCAGGTATCACAAGTTTATAAAGTATTCAAAAGATTGAAATGTGGGGTTATGAATTCATTAAGTATTTGAAAAGTAATCACATTGTTATAAGATAAAAGATTATGTAAAAGAGTTTGTAGCAAGCACGTATCCCCCTCGCGGGTTTATAAAACATGTAAATAAGTAAAGGCGAGGTTATGAATCTCACTAAGTCTTTGAAGAGTAATCACATTGTTATAAGATAAACGAGTATGTAAAAGAGTTTGTAACAAGCATTGTATCCTCACACGCGGTTATAAAACATGTAATAAGTTAGGCGAGGGTATGAATCTCACATTGCAGGGAAATCTGATTAACGGCAAAAGTATATCAAAGGAAAGGCGTCCTGTATGGTAGTATTGTACGAAGTTATCTACTCGGCGGAAAGTATATCAAATTGAAAGTAATCAGCTTCGTCACGTAACCTGGCGTTAATATGTCGAGTCTTAGGAGATTGTATCTACTAAAACTTTATTTATATGTGTTTAATTATTGTTTATTAAGTTTGATTGGAGAGTTTGGAATATATTGTACCACTGTTCGAGGCCATCCATATTTCAGATGGTTTCAGTAAACGTTTGAGGAGATAGGCCACTATAAATCGTTAACCAACAACTCTGTCAGAACGTAATCCAAGATGATACCTCTATATGAAGCTCACACTAAGTAGTTGTGATACGATATTATCGGTTTTAAGCGTTTTGTTCAATATCGGAAATGCATAGCACGTCAGCGTTTAATTAAAGTTATGTCTTGTAATGTTTTTAATACATGATTTTTATAATTATTCAAAATGTTAACATTTTAGACCATGAGTTTGAAAAGTGGCACAATTATACCCTTGGTGTTTGACACTTTTACGAGTTTGGTCCTTTCAAGTTTAAAAAGATGTATAAAGCTAAACCCATGCCACTTGGAAAGTGAATATTTGATACCTATATTTATAACATGATAAAATGACATTTTCTGTCCTTTTATTTTTAAGTTTCAGGAAAGTTACGATTATACCCCCTTGCATGAATACTTTTGCAAAACAAGTCCAAAAGTACATGACAAGCTTATTTTTAAGTTTTTCTAAATTTATTTTAGGTTACTAGCTTATTAATATAAGCTAAAATATGAAGATTTAACGCAACGAAAGTTTAAAATAACGATTCGTTAAGCTATTTTTGTTAAGCTAAGGAGCAAAACAGGTCAAATTAGGGTTTTAAAACGAAAACACGCGGGTTTTAAGTTCAAATTCTTGTCAAGAATTGATTTGATAAAGTTTTATTAAGTTGTTATATTACCATTAGTTATAGCATGGTTTGGATATATTATAACAATATTTAACCATTATAACATTTAGTTTTAAGAAAAACATAAAATTAGGGTTTCGGGTGTACGGTTTTGGATCAAAATGGAAAATGATCATGAATTGAGTTATAAAACTTTAACAAGAGTTTATTTAGGATCATATGAACATTATAAGAGTGTCAGAGTAGAAGTGGAACATCCAAAACCTGGGTTTGAGCTTATAGCTTGAAAATGGGTCGAAATCGGGATTTTTAGCTTCGTATGCCTAGAATAACGACTTCGGGGCTTTGTTTCTTGGTTTCTTTTGCTTCCTTTTTGAACTTGAGCCTTATTAAGACCTCTTAGGATCTCTTAGAGCAAAGGATTTCTGCTATGTAAGGGTTATAGAGGAGGAAGTGGGGGATGAGTTTAAATGAAGAGTTTATGGCTCTATTTATACTCGAAATGAGCTTGGAGGCCAAGCGAGGCTTTGTGATCAGGTGAGGACATGTATGAAGTCTAGAGGGTGAAGAGGAGAGACTATATGATGAGTTTCATAAGCTAGAAACTAGCTTTGGTGTGTTGGCTTGTCCTTTTGATGTCGCGGCTAAAAAGAGAGACAAAGAGGTGATGTGGTTCCTTTCTTAGCCAAGAAATGAACTAGATATTTAAGAGAGGTGCTTGTAAGAAGCTTGCACTTCAAGTAGGTGCATCATAAAGGTGCTTAAATGCAAGAAAAACTTTCAAAATGGGTCAAATTGCAAAGGTTTTGGGTTTTGGGTACTTTAGGGCTCAATTAGGGTTTTCAAGCTTGTAATTCATGTACATTTGATTTGTAATGATAGATATATGTTCACAAGACTTGTATTAAGGATTATAATCAAAAGTTGATAGGTGGTTTGGGTTAAAATGGATAGAAAATGAGTAAACGAGTCAAAAGTTCAAACTAGGGTTCAATTAAGGTTTTATAGATTTATTTCTTATACATTGTTGTTAATATGGTGAAATGATGATGGAATGTGATTGATAATGTTGTAATTAATGTTATTAAAACCTATTTGATTATTGGTTTAGGTTTACAATGGATAAAAACGAAGAAACAGTTCATGGTTTAGAAACTGGCTCGGTTTTAGGGTTTAGGGTTTTGAATTAGGGTTTTGAATGTAAAAATATGTATGAGAGCTTATGAGTAAAATAATTAGGGTTTATACATTGTATATTGAGTGTAGTAACTTGTACAAAAGTGGTGGTGAAGAAATTAGAATGAAAACGGACGTAAAACGGCTATTTTGGATGCCATGCTTAATGACTTATACATTGTACTTTTAAAGACTTGTACCTTGACTTGGAGGGAGTTTATATTTCAAATGAGATGTTATATTACTTGTACATATGCTTTAGTAGCTTGTTCATTCACTTTAGATATTAACCTTTCATGGAATTAGAGTTTAGAGGTATACGATAATGGTTTAAAGCCCGTTTTGATAAAACGTTGCAAATGGTACATTATATGAGTAATGTACTTTGTAAAAATGATATTATGATATTGAATTAACATGTTATGATGTTTGCTTGACATATATGTAGATAGGATTAGAATAGGTAGGTTGCGTGAGCTCGTTTACCTTAGAAATGTAAACTATGAAACGTAATGGAATGGAATGAAATGAAAAATTTATTCCCGTGAAAAGTAGTACTTAATAAAGTAGTAGATATTACATTAATAAAATACTAGAAAATTACGGGTTGTTATAAACATTAAACAATCATGATCATATAATTCATGAATCAGAAGGTTTAACAACAAAGAATACATTCAAGATATGTCAAACAGACACATATGCGACTGATTAGGGATCACACCAAAACCCTAATTCTGAGATTTTTGAACATTTGTTAATGTGACTGAAGAGATATATGAAACCCTTACTAGCAGAAAATATCTTGAGAATAATAGCAAAATCAAACCTTTGTAGTTACAACTTGAGAGATCAAACAAAGTTGTTGTCGTTGTGAACACCAAGCATCCTTTGAAACCCTATAGGAATTAGGGTTTAGTTTCAATTCAAACCAGCAACTTCTTTCTTCATAAAGTCGACCATAAAAACCTTGTAACATCCTAGATATCAAGAGCAACCCGCTCTGATACCACTTGTGGATCCCTTTGAATATAGATCTTACTACCTTGTTAAGGGTTGTAGCTAATATGAATAGATTCAGATAAACTACAGGAGAAACAATGATTAAGAACACTATAAGTTATGCGGAATCTAACTTATAATGTAAAGAAGAACAATGAATATTGATAACTAAGCTTTTGTATTAATTGCTAACTATGAGATTAACAATGAAATGAAATCTCTAACTATGCCGTAAGGGTTTCTTTTATACACCAAGGAAAACCCTAATCTTGGCTTACAAAACGAATAAAAGATCATGCATATCTTTTCCTATAATAACTCAAGCATATCTCTTAAATGGTACTAACTATTTTATACTAACGGTACTAACTATCTGAGCATTACTTAACATTTTTTACTGTCAGTACTAACTATGACTAGCGGTACTAAGTATATAACTAACGGTACTAAGTCAGGAATATATAATTCCCAACATGTTCTTTGTATCTCTCAAGCTCAGCATTTAAGGATTCATTTACCATTTTATTTGTCTGATTTCCTTATCTAAATTAGCTACATGATCAGTCATTTGTTCAATCAAAGATAAAACCAATAAATCATTTGGTGCAGAAGAATTAGTGTCCTGAATACCTGCATTTTGTGATTCCTGTAGATATTGAGAGCAAGAAATAATATTGCTATAACTGGTTATCTCATTATCTGGAAAATCCACAATATGTTTTTGTTCAGAATACAACATCTCTTACACATCTTGATTAATCATATCATTCAGATAAGTATCAGAGTATGGTACCTCAGAGAGGACATCTGAATCACAGCTTGAAAGATTTGCCATCAGAACCGCTTTAGCCGAGGATATATCATCACAATCCGAGTCATAAGCATCCAAGTCTTCAGTCTGGAAGGCTGAATTCTGAGAGATTGTCTGCTGAGTAACTTGAACTCCTGCTATTCTAGGGTCTGTTATGAATGCAAGTTGCTTTCATCCAATATCTGACAAGCTTCTTGTGCTTCAGCTGACCTCAACTTCTCCTTAAACCATGTAGAACTTCTTGGCCTCTTAGGCTGAGTACACTGTTTCACCATGTGCCCTTCACAACTTTTCTTGACCATGCATAGTTTCCCCTTGAGGTTGTAGCAATTCCTCTGTTTCCAGTGCCAGCAAAACTCTGAGTTTGTCTTCCTTGAACTTGTTGAACTGTGACTCTTCCATCTTGAATGGTTGCCTGATTTCTGGGATTGGAAGACATTTTTAGTTGATTGTTTGAAGGTGGAAACCTTGATGCCATAGCAGATAGGAATGCTATTGCTTTGTTGATACATTTAATCTGATCCTCCCCTTGCTGAAATGTAGGAACAGCGAGACCAGAGTCCAATTAAGGAAATTCAGCTTGAGATTGTTGTGTCATTGATGGAGATATGAATGGTTATGGAGAAACTGATTGTTGTTATGGATTGACTAGAGTGTGATGGTGTTGATGATGAATAGGTGCTGCATAAACTGGTGTGAATGGTTGAGGGGTGGATACATTAAAGAACCTAAATGTTATGGAGACTGAGAGGGATTGTATAGAGTTTGAGAGTTGGCTACCAAAGCAAGAGGATCCAGATATCTTTCACGCATGATACGTACTTCATTAGCATGTCGTTCATGTTGACTGAGGTATGCATACAACTGATCATAGTTGGTGGTATACAAACTCTTGGCTAACTTCACATTAATGACAAACTTGCTCCATTCCTGTGGAAGAGCATTTATAAACTTAGTATTGGCTTGAACTTGCTGCATTGTCATCCCAATAGTATGCATGTCATTAATTAGCTGAGAGAATCTCCAGTAATACTCATACAATGTTTCACCTTGAATGGAAGCAAACTTATCGAACAAGTTGTACAATCAGCATTCATGTTCTTGATATGATAATTCTATGCCTTTCATTAGTAGCTTGACTCTATCCCAAATATCCTTAGCTGCCTCTTGATGATTTAAAAGTGCATACACATCTGTGGAAGACCGTGAAGAATGATATTTGTTGCTTAAATATCAAAGTAATCTTGAAGTTGTTGTGCTTCAGTGAGTTTAGAGTATTTTTTAGGTCGAGTCTGCCTATTTTCTTTAACAGTTGGGTAGACTAGTGGACCATTGTCGATTGAATCAAGCATCATCCTACCATTTTTCTTCCCTTTGATGAATAGACGTATACGACTTGCTCATGAATCGTACATTGACTTCTCAAGCATTGGAGGATAGTTCTCAGCTCCTGTAACAATTATGTGTTCTGCTAAAGTAGTCATCTTGCTTTAATTGAAAAGTGAAATGATTAAATTTTGATCGAACACTGATAAAGGAGGATTGTGTTAAGGAGGGTGTTATCAGTGATTAAGATTGATATTCCACGGGACTTTACAAATATTCACTAAAACCGAGAAATCCAAGTATTACACGGGATTTTACAAAGTAAGACAAACCGTAGAAAATAAGATCTTTTTGTGATTAATGTAATGTTTCTCAAGGAATATGTCAGTGTAATGTTTCTTAAGGAATATGTCACTGTAATGTTTCTCAAGGAATATGTCACTATAATGTTTCTCAAGGAATATGACAATGTAATGTTTAGCTTGGTTTGTGAAAATTAGACAGAGTTTCGTTTTACACAATTACGTATTTCGCTTAAACTAACAACCTGTCATAAATCGCATGAAGACATAAATCGCATACATATTTCGCTTGACATGTTTCGCATGACCTAAGAGAAATTAAGCAGAGTTTCGTTTCCAAGAAATGACATAAATTGCTTGAACTTAACCTGTCATATTTCGCCTGCTAACATATTTTGCTTGACTATATAAATCGCTTGACTACATAAATTGCTAGCTTCATAACATGTTTCGCAAGCTTCAAGACATGTTTTGCCTGCTTAAAAAACGTACTTTTCCACAAAAATCACCAAAAACACACCCTTTTTGATGTTTTACCTTGATTTTCTTACACAACTAGTTATCTTAGGCCTAGATCTTGCTTAAAAACATAAACTTTAACACTTTTAAACACAAAAATATGGGCTTTGATTTTTTGAACCACGCGACCAAAAATAACCAAAAAGAACGATCTAAACAAGATACAAACGCACACAAGCTCACGACATCACATCATGGAAACTGATACCAATTGTAGATGTATCAAATTACTTAATAACTAAGCAAAAGAAATTCTAGAGAGAGAAAATTAGGTTTGTAAACACTTTAGAGATGAGAAAGAAGAAAATGTTATTATTGTGAGAATGAAACAACAACCTTCTCAAGGTGTGAAGGAGGGGTGATTTATTACCTAATACTAGGATCTCCGGTCAACATAGGATTCTGTATGTTGACCCGGTTAGCTTGGTAAGTTTTCAAATATTATGCTACGAATTATTCTATGATATATTGGTAGTGGTCGAGTTTTTTCTCGATTTCTAACATTCAATACAAAACGTATTATATCGATTTCCATCTTAAAAGTAAAAACTATGATTATTTTACAAAACTATAACTCATCTCTAAAAAATGAAGAGGATACGACGGTAAGAAATTAAAACTAAAAAAAACGCACGATGTTAACAGAAATCACATATATGAAGTCACCACGTTATCCCTTAAAAATTGTGAAAGCGTTAATCGGTATGATGTCGTGTAAAGTAATTTCAAACAAGATTACTAAGCAAAAAAAATCGTAAACTACATACGAAATTTCAACACATGAACTAGCAAAAAAATAAGTATTATTAAAATTTGACTTAACATTATGCTCCGCATACAAAAATTGAAAAAAAAAATCACTAAAAAAGATGTTAAAAAAATACAATGCAATATCAAAAGAAAAATAAAAAAAGGATTCCATATACTACTATTATATATATATATATATATATATATATATATATGGAAAAATCAAATAAAAAGACAATTTTCATGGATAAGGATAAATAAAATTATTTTTTTTAAAATGTTCTCAAAAAATTCCACAGATCGTGTATGTTCGGTGCATGCAAATAGTGTAAAGATGTTTTTCTAAAAGTGGATAGTTTTGCCGAAAAAAATTTATTAAAAAAAATGTTTGTGCATTAAATCGTTTTTTTGAGCAAAAAATTCGTTTTTTGTAACCCAACTTTTTGACTTTTTGCATCAAAATTTTATTGCGCATCAAACTATAACAAGTCGAAAAATTTGTGCATCAAAATTTTTTTGTGCATCAAATTTTTTTTTTTGCGCATTAAAAAAACGTATAAAAACTCAAAATTAGAAAAACTTCTTTTACAAAAGTTTTATGCACCAACATACCTGATTTAATGGAATTTTTTTAGAATTTTTCGAGAACTTTTTTAAATTTTTTTTTTTTATCCTTCTCACGAATATTTGTCTCAATGATCCACCTCTCAGTGGTGAGGATAGCATGCAACTATCTGAATTGATGATTTTATGTACTAACTTGCAAAAACAGGTTCTTGATTTAGAGAAGGCAAAGGATGCTCAAGCAAAGGAGATTGCTGATTTAAAGAAGAGGGTCCAGAAGTTGGAAAGGAAAAAGAAATCAAGAACTACAGGATTAAAAAGACTAAGGAAAGTTGGTATGTCTAGAAGAGTTGAATCCTCTGAGGATAAAGATAGTTTGGGTGATCATGAAGATGCATCCAAACAGGGGAGGAGTATTGAAGACATTGATAAGGATGCTGATGTTTCTTTAGTTGATGATACCCAGGGGAGGTCAGATAATGAAGAAATGTTTGATACAAATGATCTTCATGGTGATGAGGTAAATGTGGATATGCCAGTTGGTGAGAAACAAGAGCAGAGTGCAAAGGAAAGAGAGGTAGATACTAGTGTTGAAGATAGTGCTGCTCCTACAACTATTGAAGAAATAACTTTGGCTCAGACACTTATTCAAATCAAAGCAGCTAAACCTAAAGTTGTTACTACTGCTGCTACAACAACAACAACTACAAGACCTAAGGCTAGAGGGGTTTTAGTTCAGGAGCCTAGTGAATTCAGAACTCCACAAGAATTACAACTTTCAATGATTAAAGACAAAGGCAAAGCAATCATGATTGAGCCTAAAGTTCCTCTGAAAAGAAAAGATCAAATTGTTCTTGATGAAGATTTGGCAAGAAATCTTCAAGCTCAGTTGGAGGCTGAACTTATAGAAGAAGAAAGGCTTGCAAGGAAAAAGGAAGAAGAAGCCAACATAGCTTTGATTGAGTCATGGGATAATACACAAGCTATGATGGAGGCAGATTTTGAGTTAGCTCAGAGGCTACAAATAGAAGAACAAGGAGAGATAACTATTAAAGAAAGATCAAGACTGTTTGTAGAGCTTATGAACAAAAGAAAGAAACACTTTGCAATGCTTAGAGCTGAGGAGAAGCGAAGAAAGCCACCAACAAAAGCACAAAAAGAGAATCTATGTATTTTCCTACTCAAAAAACATGGGTGGATACAAACATAATTAGTTGAAGAGCAAGAGCTATGAAGAGATCCAAAAGTTGTTTGATAATGAAATGAGGAGAGTAAATACTTTTATTCCTATAGATCTGTGATAGTAAAAGCAAAAAGGAAACAGAGAAAAGTTCTAAAGATCAAAGCATGATCTAAATCTGATAGTCAAAGAAGGATGAAAGTAGTAAGGAGAAGCTAATGCAGCAGAAAGAAGATACTTGGTAAGAATAGAGCAGGGAAAGAGCAACAATAAGAATCTTCAAAGAGTCAAAGAATGGAAGATGATAAAGAGACTAATGAGCATGAAGAAGTTGAAGTAGATGATGAAGCTGAGCTGAAAAAGCATTTGGTGATAGTAAAGATGATGATATAGCAATTGATGCTATACCACTTGCTACCAAACCACTAGTGATTGTTGATACAATCTTCTTAAGAAGGAATAATGACTCATTATCAATAATAAAGAGGAAAATGAAGTTCCAAGATATATTCTTCAATGATTAGGATGCTTCAAGATATTGATAGAGAAGATTTACAGACTCTTTGGAAGTTGGTCAAAACAAAGCATGGTGATATAAGGCCTGAAGATGAACATGAAAGAGTGTTGTGGGGTGATTTAAAAGTCATGTTTGAACCAGACATAAAAAGTGATGTATGGAGGGGGGTAGGAAATTACAAGGATACAACAGTGACTATTTGAAGGTTTGTATGATTCATGTGGGAGTGCACTTTTGTAAGGTTTGGAAATGTCCAGACATCTTTATGTTAGTTGAAAGAGATATCCCTCACACCAATAACAATCATAAAATATGCTTTAACAAGAGATTCAAAACTGATTTTTGGAATGTATGTGATACAAAACCTACTAAAGCTTTATGGTAAAGCAGCAAAAAGGTCAATAAAAGGTTTGAATGCATCTTCTGCATAGTGATGATGACTTTAACAAGAAACTTGAAGAATTCAGAGGATGAAACATCATGTTTTAGGGAGAATTATTGGGACTTAAAGATTAAAGGCATTTTAGAGTTACTATTGATAGGTACATAATGGTAATTTATGCTAAGTAGTTAGTTTTTGTAGTCTAAAAAGATACCATTGCTAGTTACTACTGTTAGTATAATTTAGTACTATAGTATAAAGTTACTACTGTTAGTTGAAGTTAAGACTGCTCAGGAGTTGAAGACTAAAATATAAGCTAAGTAGTTAGTGCTGCTAGTAGTAATGTTAAGACCGCTAGTACATGTTACTATTTGAGTATATATTAGTACTGCTAGTACTATGTACTATGCTTATGTTTATTAACAATGATGGTGAAAAAGTTTATGCTGTGAATTACAACAAAAAATTGACTAGAAGACTTACTACTGTCAAGAGGATAAAGACGGTTTAAAGAGATAAAGATTGTTTGGAGAACAAGAATACTTGTGAAGATAAGTATTGAGATATATTTATACAAGATATGTATAAAGTATTTGTTTAAGAGATTATGTTTATGTTTAGAAAAGATTATGATATCTAAGGAATGTATTGTAAGCTGACTAGGACTCCTTAGTCTATAAAAGGAGGCTCTAGGGCATTAGTTGAGATATCAAGTTTACGAGTTTTCATAGTTGTCAAGTCGATTTAGAAAAACTGCAAGGTTGTAAACCCTAGTACTAGTGAAGAGTACTCGAATTATTGATCTAATAATATTGGAGCGATTTGGTTATATTCTTGTTTTTTCATGATTACTGTTTTATTCATAATTCTTTAGGTGCTAAGGGTGTAGATTCCGCAATACACTTTAGTTATACATACAAAGTTTCTACAACAAGTTATTTTGGATTTATCCAAGGTAATTTAACCTTAGACAACCTAAGGAATCGATCAAGGATTGGGATCAACACATGAGATTTAATATATTAGTAAGTTATGAACTATTAGAATTGCATTACTAACTTAATACTGCTGAAAGACTGAAGTTAATGCTGATTGTGAGGATTACATGAAAAGTTAATGCTGATTGAAGTCAATGACTAAAGATATTAATGCTGATTGGGAAACAAGATATGCTAAAGAAGGAAATGAGATCAACATTATTGATGGAGTGATGATATGCTTTAAAGAGAAGATTTAGTTTTCTTATACAGTTTCCTTGTAATTAATGTGTAATTAATTGTATTAATTATGTTTCTTTGTAAGTCTTATGATCTCTCTACATAAAGAGATCATAGACACATAGTTTTGAAATAGAGAAAAAGTGTGTAGAGAAAAGCTTCAAGGTTGTAAACCCTAGTACTGGCCAGAGTACTCGTATTATTCATCATAATAATATTGAAGCGTTTTGGTTACATTTATGTTCTTTCATATTCACTGTTTTATTCATAATTATTCTAGGTATTAAAGAGTAGATTATGCATACTCTTTAATATTCAACACAAAGTTTCTATCGGTGTTATTTTGGATTTATCCAAGATAACATATTCTTTATACAAGCTAAAGAATCGATCAGGATTGGGATCAACAAGTGGTATCAGAGCTTTGCTTTGATAAACTTTGATCTAGAAGAAACTATCAATAAGAATCCTTTACTCACAAGGAAGAGATGGCTCCTATGACTCTTTCAGACTCTGAGGTAAAAACTTGCTCTAAAACATGTCTAAAAAACTACGAAACTCTTAAGAAACAGTGTGATGATTTGCTTGTTAAGCTTAATGAATATGAATTTAAAGCAACTACTTATAAAAGAGGTTTTGCAACTCTAGAAGATCAAATTATCACATATAAAAAGAATGAGGTTCTTTTTACTGAAGAAGTTGCAGTTCTTAAAAGAAAAGTAGGTTGTAAAAACTATGAAATAAATGTGCTTAAAAGTGAGCTTGAAAAAGTTAAGCAAGAAAAAGATGGCATTGATTTTAAAATTAAGAAATTTAATAAGGCCTCAAAAGACTTAGATCAGTTGTTAGGAAGTCAGATAACTGACAAAAGTAAAAAGGGTTTGGGGTATAGTGCAGTTCCTCCACCTCATCCGTTAATCTATAATAGACCTAATAAGCTTGATCTGTCTTATTCTGGTCTTGATGAATTCAAAGACTCTGAATTCAAAGGTTATGGTCCTGAGAATAGTGAGCAAGAGACTAATGTTGTTTGTGATAAAAAATTAGATAATTCTAAAGAAAATTCTAATGAGACTTTGGTAGAAGAACAAGTATCACAAGACAAAAGTAGCTTTGTTGAATCTTCACTTAATGTTGATAAAGAAACTGTTTTTCCTGTTGATAAAAAGGTAGAGTTTACGAAACCTAAAAAGCATGAAAAACTAGTAAAAAAGTCAGTTAGATATGCAAAAATGTATAGATCACAATCTCCTAGGGGAAATTAGAGGAATTGAAATGGACAAAAGTCCAAACAACTAGGAAATGATTTTGTGATGCAAAATAAAGCCTGCTATGTCTGTGGAAGTTTTGATCATCTCTAGTATACATGTAAACAAAAGAGACAGCTAGATGGTCAAAGGGAGGAAAAACCAGTGTGGAACAATGCAAGAAGGGTGAACCATCAAAATTCTCCAAAAATTTCTTAACCTAATCCAAAAAGACACATGGTTCCAAGAAAAATCTTAACTAGGTCTGGCCCAATTTCACTCAGTACTGCCAGACAAAGTTATCTTAATGTTGTTTGTTGCGGTTGCTCAAGACAAGTTAATACTGCTAGACCAAAGGCAGTGGTTAATGCTGTTAGGACGAATCGGGTTAATGCTGTTAAAGCATTAGCATGTTGGGTTTGGAGACCTGTCAAACCTAATAGTGCATCAATCACTTTGAAGAGATATGATTATGTTGATGCAAGAGGAAGATCTAGGTTTGTAATGGCTTGGGTTCCCAAGAAGGTCTGATTTTCTTATATGCAGGGCAACCCAGAGACAAAATTGGAAGATTTAGTAAGGTTAAACAGCCCTAAAGACAAAAAGGTAACAAGAGCAAGAAAGACTTGGTTATAAAGCAGCTGTGAAATTGCATGATCAATTTGATGATAAAAAGATAGCAGGAGCAGAGTTGACTCAGCAAAATGACAAGTCACAGTACAAGAAGTAAAGAAGTGTTTGATTACATCCTCTAAGTAAAGATAAAGCTTTTATCCAGAAACTTGAAGATTCAGAAGATGAACATCAAGTTTAGGGGAGGATTGTTGGGATCAAGAAGCCTTTAATGAAGAAACTTGATGATTAACAAGATGAATATCAAGTTTAGGAGAGGATTGTTAGGAATTAAAATCTTCATACTTAATACTGCCAAGACAGAGTTTGTACTGCCAAACATAATTTAGTACTCAGTTTATAACTAACAGTATTAACTGAGTTAATACTGCCAGTACTAATCAGTTAGTACTGCTAGTGTAAACTTAGTACTGCTAGAGCAAAGTTAGTACTGCCAATACTAACTTAATACTGCTAAAAGACTAAAGTTAATGCTGATTGTGAAGATTACATGGAAAGTTAATGCTGATTGAAGTCAATGACTGAAGATATTAATGCTGATTGGGAAACAAGATATGCTAAAGAAGGAAACGAGATCAACATTATTGATGGAGTGATGATATGCTTTAAAGAGAAGATTTAGTTTCCTTATACAGTTTCCTTGTAATTAATGTGTAATTAATTGTATTAATTATGTTTCCTTGTAAGTCTTATGATCTCTCTATATAAAGAGATCATAGACATATAGTTTTGAAATAGAGAAAAAGTGTGTGTAGAGAAAAGCTTTAAGGTTGTAAACCCTAGTACTAGCCAGAGTACTCGTATTATTCATCATAATAATATTGAAGCGTTTTGGTTACATTTGTGTTCTTTCATATTCACTGTTTTATTCATAATTTTTCTAGGTATTAAAGAGTAGATTCCACATACTCTTTAATATTTAACACAAAGTTTCTATCAGTGTTATTTTGGATTTATCCAAGGTAACATATTCTTTATACAAGCTAAAGAATCGATCAGGATTGGGATCAACAAGTTTAAAGATCTAGGCTTAGTCTAGGATTAACAACATCAATGAACATAAAATATGTATAGCGGAATTAACATAAGAACAATGATATTGTAACAAGGTTTTACCAAACATTCACCACAGCCCCAATATTATTTTATCAGAATAATACGGTTACATCAATGAACTATAACAGGGATCAAAGAAAACCTTGATTACCTTGAGGCTACACCAACTCTATAGACGTGTACATCTCTAACACTTTGTGTACACACACTTTTCTGGATGCCTAAAACAATATGCCTGGACCTCCTTTTATAGCATAAGGAGTCAAGGCTTACATGGAAACTAATAAAAGATATTAATGAGAGAATCAATTAACTATTCATCTTTATCTTCTCATTAATTTTCATTTTTATCTTCATTATCTCCTACATCTTATAGAATCCCATAGTAACAACTTTGGTCCTTCTTGTTTCATTCTTGTTTTATCTTATCAACTCAAATATAATTCCCAATAATCTTCCCCTAGTTGATAATGACAAAACCAAATAAGCACAAACTTCGCCTGAAGTTAATATACGAATTAAAACTTCCCCTTAAGCTACCAAGGATCTACAAGTTGCAAATCATCAAATCTTCTTCCCCTTTTTGTCAATATCAAATAGGAGACTAAAGTATGCAACTTTGATCTTCACAACTACGAACCAATATTACACTTCTAATCCAAGTATTCCAATGACCCAAATTTCCCTCCATTACGCACCATAAGAAAAATGAACTTAAGCAGTAGAAACTTAAACTAGCAGTAGTAATAAAGACTAGCAGTAGTAAAAACCTTCACCTTAATGTAGCAAATAAATGGTTAAACATTTTAACATTAAGCTTCCCCTAAAACCCATATGTTAACCATTTCTTGAATCTTCAATTCTGTAGGCTCTATGTAATGATTACTGATAAAGAAAACTAAGTATAACGAACTTGATGCTGAAGTAGAACAACCCAAACTTGTGTCTTATATCTTGCACTATCCACGTGACTTCGAATGTATACCCAAAGTTTAATTCAAGAAACTTGATGATTTAAAGTAAATGAAACCCTTAATCGAAGTATTTATAGAATCACCCTCAGCAGCAGTAATCTTGAACCAGCAGTAGTAACTCTATAACCAGCAGTCTTAAGTCCTTCAACAGTCTTAAGTTAGTACTGGAAGTACTAACTTATTCTAGCAGTACTAACTGGTTAATATTGACAGTTGTAACTTGTGAGTAGTACTAAGTATGATAAGTTTAATTTCCAACAATCCTCCCCTAAACTTGTGATTAACCTTCAAATCATCAAGTTTCTTGAATTAAACATCCTGTTTTGAGAGGATTCTTTCAAACACTTCATCTTTTTGATCTTTCAGCCTTCCTGAATATCTTTTGAAGAAGTTCTTGAATTAAACCTTTTGCTCTGTAAATCCTCTGCCTTTCTTCTTTATCTTTTGTCTTTGCTTCACTCCTTCTGATGTACACTTAAGTTTTAGCAGCAATATCATCAACTTCTACACCAACAGTAGTAATTTCTGCATCAAATTCTTAATTATGCTCATGCCTCCCCTGAGTCTGTGCATCCATCTAAACCAAAGTGATCTTCAATTTGAGCATTTTTCCTCCCTTGTTTGGAAGGATCCTCTAAATCATCTTCTTATGGGAACCCAAGCCATCACATACTTGAATCTTCCTTGTGCATCAATGTAATCAAATCTTTTCAAAGTGATTAATGCATTGTTATATTTGGAGACATGATCTATTACTCTGTTCTTTGGCTTCCAAACCCAATATCCTGAAGCCTTAACAACATTATATACTGCTTTTGGCTTAGCATCATTAATTGTTTTTCTCCCACACCTCATCAAAATAGCTTGTGGAATCATATTTCTTTTTGGATTGGGGTGAGTTATTCTTGTTGAATAGTGATGATTCACCCTCTTTGAGTTGTTCCACACTGGTTTAACCTGTTTTTGATCATTAACATGTCTCTTGTGTTTACAGGTATACTGTAGGTGTTCAAAACTTCCACATACATAGCAGGCTTTCTTGATCATCACAAAGTCACTTCCTAGCTGTTGGGACTTCTGATTATTCTAGTTCCTTTGATTTCACCTAGGCCTTTGTGACCTGTACATTTCAACATACTTTACTGGTTTCCTAACTGGTTTTTCTGGTTGTTTAGGTCCAACAAATTCTATTTTAGAAACAGTAGGAAAAACAGTTTTCTTCTTACCATCTGACACCAACTCCTCATTAATTAGGGCACAACACTCTCTCCTAACAGTATTAGATTCAACTGTGTTAGAAACATCCTTATTTTTAACTGTCTTAACATTACTAGGTGTAACAACAGTAGTAACATCCATATTCTCACTTTCAACTATTTCATCTATAAATGTTAGATCAGGTTTGCGAGGTATAAAATTCCCTGTAAGAGGTGGGGGAACTGAATGATATCCCTTATCTGATCCAGACTTATCAGATAAAAACAATTGATTTTCTTCTTTACCAACTTATGGGTTTGTAATTTTACCGAAGTTCACACTTTTTACCGAAAACGAAATCCAAATTTGTGTAAAAAAAAACACCTTAATAGTAATAATGATTCATAAATCGTATTGCATACCAATTAAGGTAGAGAGGACGATTATAAATCATGTTATATCAATTAAACTTCAAAACCCCATAAAACTTTTAACCACAAATCAATTTCTTGAAAATTAGGGTTTTTAGGGTTTCTTCAAAAACCTTGTAGATCCTATATCAAGAGCCACGAGGCTCTGATACCACTGTTGAGTTTAATGTCTAGGCTTAGTATAGGATTAACTCAACATCAATAATCATAAAAATTATGTATAGCAGAATTACATAAGAAACAATCGTTATTGTAACAAGGTTTTTCCAATCATATACACAGCCATAATATTTGTGGAATAATATCGGTTAATCAATGAACTGTAACAGGGATCAGGAATAACCATTGATGTACTTGAGGGTACACCAGACTTTATTAGACGTTCTACATCTCTCCCCCTTATACACCTTTGTGTACACACACTTTTCTGGATGTCTAAAACCTATAACCTGTATCTCTTTATATACTAGCTGGATATCTAGGTTTTTCATGAACTTATTAATATACAATAAGGAAACACAAAATCTTTAATCTTTATCTTTAGTCTTTTAAGATATCTTTTAGTTTCTTTGTTTCTCGTCCATCTTTGCAGATTATACTCCACCAACTTGAAGAATCTTTTTATTGTCCTTTTTGGTCCTTTTTCACTGTAAGTCCTTCATATTTCATTCTTGTTTTGTCTTATCAACTCAAATATAATTCCCAACACTAATTGTTGAATCGTTGATCTTGTAAACGTTGGTATAATTTTTACAACTCTTTTAATATGAAGTATTCTGGATTTTATATGAATGTTATGTGTTTTGTTACTTTGATTATGGAGTAGTATTCTTATGTTTGTTTGGGCATAATGTGATCTTGGATATGAGCGTTTGGATATGAGTTTATTGACTTGGTAAAACATATTTTATATAAGAAAAATAGGCCCCTGAAAGGTTTCTTATTTAACATGGTGTTATACAATCATCTATTTATATTGGTTATAAATAACTTATAAAGGACGAAATGGTTTGTTGTTATAATCGATATAATACGTGTATATTTAAGGACGAAAGATTTATAACTTGTGATAACTCTATTTTCCTAAAACTTATAAACACTAATCCTAAAAATTCATTATCCAATGTGATCATTGCCAAATAACAAACATACCTTAATCATTTGATTGAATCATCCTTTTATTGCTTTCTTTGCATTATTCCGATATATGCAAGATTTGGTTAATTTGATCCGTGACAATCTTATTAACCTTAGCACCTTAATTACAAACTGTGAAAACTTCAATTCCCGTGGAACGACCTGGACTTACCTAAAGCTATACTATACACGAACGGGTATACTTCCTGAGTGTTGTGTTTTTAGTAAAAAACGGTATTTCTAGTATTATAAATTTAAAGCTTGGAAAACACACATCAAGTTTTTGGCGCAGCTGTCAGGGAATTGTTTAAGTTGTTATAGTTTGTTGCTTATTTATGGTGCTATCTTGTTTCTCAAAAAATTTCAAACCCGTCGTACCGTTATTTGTGCGCCGGTTTTCCTGTAAACCCAGAAAGTACGCCGCACTTTAACCAAGTACGCCACACTTTAACCAAGTACGCCGCACTTTCTGTAAAAATTTTCACAAACAGAATCTTATTTCAAAAACCAAAACCCTCAATCTGCTAGTCTTAGGTTCTATAATCATTTGAAATTGTATTTTATATGATTATATGCCTTGTGTATTTGTAATTATCTAGTTTATCATAATATTAAAAAAAACATAAAATTTCTAGAAAAGCCGACGCACTTTTCCTAAAGTACGTCGCACCTATAAAAAAAATCTTTTATTTATTTATTCATATTTGCTATATATAATTAAAATATATATCTATATATATATATATCTATAAAAATAAAAAATTATAAAAAAATATATATGAAAATAATTTATTTTATTTTAAATATTATCTTATTAACCTTAACTATATATATATAAATGTCTGTTAGCCTCAAAAATATTGAGTCGAACATAAAGTTCGTTCATTATGTATTTAAGTCTCGGTCAATCAATTAGTTAAAGTTGTAATAGGAAAGTATCGGGAATCGG
>BQNB010099555.1:0-24899 GCA_026074375.1 Tanacetum coccineum | reverse complement strand
ATGAACTATCAATTGCATAGATGTAGTTGGGAATTACATTATGTGAGCGCGAATGTTATATAATAGATCTATTTGGGAAATGACCTCCCCATTCGGGTGACTAGCTATCACCGAGAACGAACGTTATAGCATGTTGAATCAGGGATGTTTCGGGTTAAAACATCATTGCGGGCTGAGTAGCAATATTTTGCCATGGGCAATACTGAAGAAAATGATGACTGATAAATACTGCCCGAGGGGTGAGATCAAGAAGATTGAGACTGAGATGTGGAATCTTAAGGTCAAGGGCACCGATGTGGTGGCCTATAGTCGACGATTTCAGCAACTAGCTTTGATGTGTTCCAGAATGTTCCCAGAAGAGATAGACAAGATTGAAAAGTATATCGGTGGATTGCCCGATATGATACTTGGCAGTGTAAAGGCATCAAAATCAAAGACCATGCAAGAAGTTATTGAGTTTACAACTGAGTTGATGGAGGATAAGACCCATGCCTATGCTGAACGTCAGGCAGAAAGGAAAAGAAAGAATGATGATCTTTCCAAGAACAATCAAAACCAACAGAATAAGAGGCAGAACACAGGCCAGGCCTACACTGCAGGCAATAGTGACAGGAAATCATACGCCGGGTCTAAGCCTCTATGTTCCAAGTGTAATTGCCATCATGAAGCAGGTCCTTGTCCACCTAGGTGTAATAACTGCAATAGGTTTGGCCATCTGGCCAGGGACTGTAGGATACGGCCTGCTAACAACAACAACAACCGTAACAACAACAACAACAACAACAACAACAACAACCGTAACAACAACAACAATAATCAGCAGGGCAATGGTTGCTTTGAGTGCGGAGCTCAAGGCCACTTTAAAAGAAACTGCCCAAGACTGAGAAACAATGACCGTGGTAATCAAGCTGGAAATGACAGGGCTCCAGCGAAGGTGTATGTGGTTGGAAATGCGGGGGCAAACCCAGACAACGTCGTTGCGGGTACGTTCCTTCTAAACAACCGCTATGCTTATATCTTATTTGATACGGGTGCCGATCGAAGTTTTGTGTCTACTTCATTTAGCTCCTAAATTAGACAGTCACGCCATCTACCCAAGACCACTATTAATGAGTCGAACTACTGAACGTGAGATAATTGGGTTAAACACTATACTTATGGGTGCACATTAGAAAACTTCTAACCACCAATTCCACATTAACTTAATGCCTGAAGAACTGGGTATTATTCGATGCTGATAATCGGTATGCGATTGGTCTGGCGAAGTAACCAAGCGGTCATTTGTGTGCTGAAAAGATTGATCGCTCCCCTGGAGAAATAAAACTTTAATCATACACGGTGATGGAATACCCAGGGAAATTTACTCTATTAAACATACAATTCGTGCACTAAAGCGCAGAAGTACATGGAAAGAGGATTTCCTATCTTTTTGGCACATGTCACTGCAAAAGAGGTTGAAGACAAGTCGGAGAAGAAGCGACTTGAGGACGTATCAATTGTTCAAGACTTTCCCGAAGTATTTCCTGAGGACTTGCCGGGTCTTCCTCCGACTCGACAAGTGGAGTTTCAAATTGATTTGGTACCTGGTGCTGCACCTGTAGCACGGGCACCTTATCGATTAGCGCCTTCCGAGATGAAAGAGTTATCTGAGCAACTGAAAGAACTGTCCGATAAAGGCTTTATAAGACCCAGTTCCTCAAACTTAGGGGAGCTCCGGTCTTTGTTTGTCAAGAATAAAGACGGATCATTTCGGACGTGCATTGAATACCATGAACTAATAAACTAACGGTGAAGAACCGTTATCCGCTCCCAAGAATTGATGACCTATTTGATCAACTCCAAGGGTCGAGTGTTTACTCAAAGATTGACCTACGGTCAGGTTATCATCAACTGAGGGTTCGAGAAGAAGACATTCCGAAGACTGCCTTCAGAACTCGTTATGGCCACTACGAATTTCAAGTTATGCCGTTTGGTTTGACAAACGCACCTGCCGTATTCATGGACCTTATGAATCGTGAGCAAACCATATCTGGACAAATTCGTAATTGTCTTTATTGATGATATTTTGATCTATTCAAAGAACAAGCAAGAGCACGAAGAGCATCTGAAGATAATATTGGAATTGTTGAAGAAAGAGGAGTTGTATGCAAAATTTTCCAAGTGCGAATTTTGGATCCCCAAAGTACAATTCCTCGGTCATGTGATCGATAGTGAGGGAATTCATGTGGATCCAGCCAAGATTGAATCCATTAAAGATTGGGCATCTCCTAAGTCACCAACGGAGATTCGTCAATTTTTAGGTCTTGCTGGATACTATCGAAGATTCATTGAAGGGTTTTCAAAGATCGCAAAACCCATGAACCAAGCTCACCCAAAAGAAGGTTAAGTTTGAATGGGGCGATAAACAAGAAGCAGCTTTTCAACTGTTAAAGCAAAAGTTGTGCAGTGCACCAATCCTTGCATTACCTAGAAAGGAAGCGAAGATTTCATCGCATACTGCGATGCTTCAAAGAAAAGGTTTGTCGCTGTATGATGCAGAGAGAAAAGTGATTTCTATCATCCCGCCTTGAAGATTCATGAAAAGAACTATAACACCTCATGATTTAGAACATTGGTGCATGTGGTGTTACGCTCTAAGAATCTGGAGACATTCTTTATATGGAACTAAGTGTAACGGTGTTCACCTGAACACAAATTTTGCAACACATTTTAGATCAAAAAGAGGTTGAACAAATGAGGCAACCCGACGATGGTTAAGTTGCTAAGTGAATACCGGATAGCGATATTCGTTATCAACCCGGAAGGGAAGCAAATGTCGTTGCTGACAGCTTATAAGCAGGAAAGAACGGAACCACGCTAAGAGTTCGAGCCTTGGTTATGACTATTAGTTTGGACCTTCCCAAACAGATCTTAAATGCTCAGACCGAAGCGCGAAAACCCGAGAACATTAAAAGTGAAGACGTTGGGGGAATGTTGGTTGAAAATGCTAAATTTCCAGAAGCTATTAGAGAACAAAAGTTGGAACCACGTGCGGATGGAACCCTGTGCCTCAATGGCAGAGTTGGAATACCTTTGGTTATGGCGATTTGCGAACTTGATCATGCACTAATCCATAAGTCAAATACTCTATACATACCGTTCCCGACAAAAGTACCAAGACATGAAGAGAAGTTATATTGTGGCCCCAACATGAAAGCCGACAATAGCCACGTAGTGAAACAAGTTTTGAAACCCAGTCTAAGTCCAAGGCCGAAATCAAAGGAAGGCCATCAGGATTGTTGGTACACCCAAGATACCCAATGAAGCGGATAACATCACAATGATTTCCGTTCCTTAAACTTCCTAAGACATCTCAAGGCGAGACACAATTTGGTGATACGTTGACCGGCCACTAAGTCCTGCGATCTTCACACCAATGAGATAGACCGATCCTTGGATAAACTTGCAAGATTGTATCCTATAAGGAGGTGGTCACAGGCTGGGAATAACCCTCTTAATCATTTGCGATCGTGGGACCCGAGATCACATCCAATTTCTGAGGTCACTTCAGAACGCTTTGGGTACTAAATTGGATATGATACATGCGTCCATCCACAAACAGACGGGCAAAAGTTATAGAGGCGAGAGGACCCATTCAAACTCTCGAGGAATCTGCGTGCTTGTGCAACGACTTTGGAAAGGTTGGGTTAACCATTTGCCATTGGTCGAGTTCTCAAATGAACAATAGCTATCAACCCTAGCATCAGGCCGCACCATTTGAAGCACTTTATGGTCGGAAGGTCGTTCACCTGTTTTGTTGGACTGAATTTGGGAGAAGCTCAAATACTCAGTCCAGACTGATCCAAGAGTACACTGAGAAAATCATCCAGATCAAACAGAGAAGGCAAGCTGCTCGTAGATCGACAGAAGAGTTACGCTGACTTGAAACTAAGCCAATGTAATTCCAGTTGGTGAGACAAGGTCATGCTTAAGAGTCTCAGCCTTTGGAAAGTGGACGATAACGATTTGGGAGGGCAAACGGGGGTAAGTTAGAACCCAGGTTAGTTTTGGACCATTTAAGTGTAATAGCAAAGGGTTTAGAGGTTGCTTACAAGCTTGAACTTCCATAAGAATTGAGCCAGAGTCCAGAAATAACATTCATGTATCTAATCTGAAAAAGTGTCATGCTGACAAAACAACCATTAGCATTCTGTTGATGGACTTAGATTTGGACGACCAAACTCCATTTTGGATGAGGGTAACCCGTAGAAATAGTGGACCGTGAAGTTAAACGAGTTCGAAGCGAGAGTCGAACCCATTAGTCAAAGTCGATGGAACTCCAAGAGAGAGGTCCTGAGTTCACAGTGGAGCGAGAAGACCAATTCAAAAAGAAGTGCCCACTACTCTTCACCAAGACCACACCGTCGTCAAGTGCTGCATCATAAGCCTTGAGGACAAGGCTCGTTTAACGGGGGAAGTCTATAACACCCTGTGTTTTCAAGTCATTGACGACGTCTGATCACATGCTAATTTATTTTTAGTATTATATATAAAGGACAAAATAAAAAAAAAGAAAAAATATGGATTTTTGGGGTTTTTTTTGGGGGGGGGGGGGGGGGGGGGGGGGGGTTTGTTTTTTTGGGGGGGGGGGGGGGGGGGGGGGGGGTTTTTTTGTGTTTTTTGGGGGTGGGGTTTTTTTTTTTGGTTTTTTGGGGTTTGGGTTTTTTTTTTTTGGTGGGGTTTTTTGGGGGGGGGGGGTTTTGTTTTTTGTTGTTTTTTTTTTTTTTTGTTGGTGTGTTTTTGGGGTGGGGTGTTTTTTTGGGGGGGTTGTGGGGGGGTTTGTTGGGGGGTGTGTGTTGTGGGGTTTTTTGGGGTGGTTTTTTTTTTTTGGGGGGGGGGGGGGGGGGGGGTGTTGGGTGTTTGTTTTTATTTGGGGTGGGTGTTTTTTTTTTTTTTTTTTTTGTGGTTGGGGGGGGGGTGGGGTGTGTGTTTTTGTGTGTGTGTTTTGGGGTGTGTGGTTTTTGGTTTTGTGTTTTTTTGTTTTTTGGTTGTGGGTTTTGGTTTGTTGGTTTTTTGTGGTTGTTTTTTTTTTTTTTTTTATTTAGTTTTTGGTTTGTGTTTTTTGTTTTTTGGTTTTGTTGGGGGTGTTTGGGTTTTTTTTGGGGGTTTTTGTGGGGGTTTTTTTTGGTTTTTTGTTTTTTTTTTTATTTGGGTGTTGTTTTTGTTTTTTTATTGTTTTTTATTTTAAAATTTTTGGTTGTTTTTTTTTTTATGTTTTTTTTGTTTTTTGTTTTTTTTTTTTTTTTTCTTTGTTTTTTTTTTTTTTGTTTTGTTGTGTTTTGTTTTTTGTTTTTTTTTTTTTTTTTTAAGTTTTTTAAATTTAGAAAATTAAAGATATAAAAAATAAATAAAAAAATAAAAAATTTTGAGGAAGTTTTAGAAAAAAAAAATTAAAATAAAAAAAATTTTTATTAAATTAAAAAGAAGTTTAAAAAAAATAAAAAAAAAAAAAAAAAAAAAAAAAAAAAAAAAAAAAAAGAAAAATAAAAAAATGGGTAAAAAAGGAAAATTAGTAAAAAAAATTATTTAATGTAAATAAAAAAAAAAAGAAGTTGAATAGTTTTTTTTTGTTTTTAAAAAATTATAAAAAAATTTAAATTAAAAAAAAAAAAGAAATATAAAAAAAAAAAAAAAAAAATGAAAAATTAAAAAAAAAAAAAAAAAGTAAACAAAAAAAGAAAAGTCAAAAAAAACCCTTTACTAGTCCAATCCTGAAATAATTTAAATCGCTAAGCAAAAACTAAGCGATCAAAGTCCCCCGCCACACACACTTACACATTTACATCACGCCAGGTTATATAGATTCTTATGAGGATAATAAAAACCAAAGTATCAATTAAATTAAAAACGGCAACTTACAGTGTCTAACCGGCCTCGCGATACAATTGCACTTTAGGCACACCCGTCACCACAAAACCTTTATCTACTCTTCAACAAATACCCACTATAATATACCCAAAACACAAAAAAACATAAATATAACATGTATATAATTATTATTTCACGAAAATCTTGTATCCAATAACAAGATTATACATGAAAAAATGAGATAAGTCTACACCTTTGGTCAAAATCACACCAAACCCTCATTTGGCAAGACCATACTTCCATACTTTTGACCCTAGACCATTGCCTACATACCATAGGCCAACCCTAATGACTTTTCCTTATACTTCCCTTGACTCATTATACATCCTTATATACATCCACATAGTCTAGCACGTAACTTATCCATCACCAACACTTAGAAACAATTCAAACAAAAACCCTTTAGCCTCGTATAGAGCTCACCGGCTCAATAAGCCATCTCAAGCAATCCATAAAAAATTTATAACCTATTACATACACTATCATATCATATCTAAGATACCTCAAAGTAATTTTGAAGCATTGATTAATTATTTACAAGTATTGAAGCAAGAAATCAAGATTGGTTTTGTTAAGTAAAAAAAAGGTTTTATTTACGGGCAAGCTTGGTTTTGTGGCTAAACAAGGGTTTAGTAACTTATTCATCATCATCAACATACCTCACTAAGGTCCATTAAACTCTATATTTTTGCTATATCTTTCATTATTATGCATATGATCATTCTATTTAGCTTAAATCACCATTTAGGATATTATCAAGAAAAATAGAGATTTTATACTGAAATGATCAAAGATTACTTCTATATATGTTGTGGATCTTACATAGATCAGTTAAAAATAATGATAAAATATGTATCATGTTGATTTGGATGTAAACATGATTATGGGATAATTAGGGTTTTCTAGTTACATATATGTTTCCACTAAAGAAATACATAAAGACATGTTAATATTGATTGAGGAATTTTTTAATCATGTTAAATAGAACACTAAATAAGGCATAGGAAAAGAAATACACTTTTGTACCATTTGGATTATGTATAAAAATGATTAATGACAACACTAGTAAATTAGAGATTTCTTAAGTAAAGTTATGATTTAAGTGTTATCATGAATTAGTTAACCTTGGTAACTTGGACACATAAGGACTATTATGGACAAGTAAGTGATAATATAAGGATGATATATAATATACAAGATATATGAGACTTGTGGTAAAAATACAAAAGTGGTAAAGTAAAAGAATAATGATCAAAAATGACTTAACAAACAAGCATAAACATTCTTTCCCAAAATTCGAATTTTTTACATACTCATTTAATATTTTTTATATAGATAAATACATTTTCACGACGATTCCGAAACAGTAATGAAACTTGTTAAACATTAATAACGAAATAGGGTTACGTTAAAAACAAGTTATACGTTACTAAAACGAAGTCGTAAAATAAATTTTTATAAAAACATTTTTAAAAAAATTTCAAACAAGCAAGGTGTTAGTATTTATAATAATAAATACATATTTTTAGTATTCCAAAATGATAAGAATCGTAATTTATTTTTCGGGATGAAAACAACGATATGAATTGCGAGTTTACGACAATTAATACTTTTATAAAACTATTTTTATAAAAGTTACTATTCATGACAGAAAGTTATATTTTTGTAAACCTCATAAAAATATAGAACTTTCAAATACGAGAACGTCCTCGAAAGAATCGTTAAAAACGGAGCTATAACGAATAAAATACACGTTTTACCCTGGGTCTTACGACAATTAAATCGATAAAAATATACATAGGGTCTGATGTGAACAGTAATTTTTACTGTTCACCAGTAGGTCCGAAATTCGAAAATGTCAATTTATGATAACTCGTCTTGATACGGAAAGATGGACATAAGAAACGCGAGAATCGATTTAAAACGCGAAAGTTAACAGTGCCCATTTTACAAACGTAATTATAAACGTTTTAACTTGTTTAAGCACAATTTTTCCGAAACCATAGATGGTATTGAGCTATATAGAATATTATGTGGTTATCAAAGTACTATATTACTAGGGAGTTTCATAATGAGGCCTCTTCGGATGGCGTATCGACGAGTTGCTAAATTTACGATTTAAAGTGTCCTAACTCCTCGAACGTCATGAGTCCTGACCTTTTAATTAGATAGCCCTAACGATAGTACGATGTAACAACTATTAGATTATATTCAAATGTTGGTTAAAATAAGTACTGCGTACTATATACGACCTATGAAATTTAGTTGCATTCGATCTTTTACGTGACGCTTTAAAATCTGCTATATTTGAGGAATTATCAGAACTCAAGGTGAGTTCATACCCCACGTTTTTACATGCTATTGTTTTTTTTACAAGTTTGGGGTGCAAAACATGCAATGTTATTACAACGGGACAAAGTTTAAGATTTTATATTATGATAACATGTTGCCTAAGAAGCGATAACCCAATCTGAGCCCATTATCATGAACGTTAATTACGATCTCGAATGTATGAATAGATCTATTGGGTATGACTAACCCCGTTCGGGTGATTAGCTATCACAGTGGAAATGAACGTATACCATGTCGAATATAGGATGTTGCGGGTTAGAACATCACCACGGGCAAAAAGGCCATTAATTTGGCATCCATACATGTCAAGCATCAGTGTCATGAGCAATAGAGCAAACGAATACATTTAAATTATACTGCATACGATTGCATTATCATACACCTTGGGGAGATCCTTGTGGTCCCTACAATATATGATTTATCAAACCATGAATTCACCAACATTTATTGTTGACGTTTTAAAGCAATGTATTTCCAAGGGGATCAATAAGCACGAGTGCGATGGGATACTTGGGTGTTTTTTATTTGGATGTCATGGCATTAAGATTTAGTCACATTTTTCCATTTTGTTATCTGTCATGTGGCAGAAAATCTTTGTATATTGATCAAGTGATCAAGTTAAAGCTTCGGGCTTATGTAACAATTAAACTTTGTTAAATCTAATGGAACTTTTTCCAAACGACTGTTTATGGTCGTTCTATATAAATCTTTGTTATTGATCTAGAGTAACACGCCCCGGACCCTTATTCCGCTGCCATCTCTTCACAAACCGGACTTCGTCATCCACTACAAGGTCTTAAGCTTTAAGGACAAAGCTCTTTTAATGGGTGAAGACTATAACATTTCTTAATTTCAGGTCATTTTACGACTCCTATTATTCGTCACTATTTATTTTGGTCCGATACGCGTTTACTTTTAATTTAACTTTTAAGCTAAATCGCGTAGACTAGAAATAATCATACAATGTAAACGGTCATCAAATAAATTAAAGTTTCCGTCAATCAAGTGTTATATAATTATTAGGAAGATAATTATTAACTTTGCAAGTTTTAAATTTTATTGGTCACGTAAAAGGCTTACGTTTCGCAATAAAATACATTTAGACACACCTCAGAAATACCTAGGCTTACCTAGACTCAAACCAATACCCACTTTTGATCCTTAAACATAAAATTTATATAATTCTTTTGTTAACAAGCCACTAGAGCCGAATATAGGTAAGATTAACCCACATAAAGTTTGTCCCATGTGCTAATAATTACTAGAAAATCCCTAATGATCCCTAAAGTACTTGTATATCCCATGTTTAATTAAACCTTGTACTAATTTTCTCTTCTAAGCTTATTGCACAATGGTTATTAACCATTGAACCTCTTTTGGCCTCTTGGATGCCGCAGCTAAGATCAAATCACCATAAAATCTTGCTAAATCCTAGTAAATCTTGTACATATATCTTGTAATTAAGATATGTACTAAGTAGTTTTAGTAAAACCATGTCTTGATAACTAGAAACCTCAAAACCACCAACTTAGGGCTCGGTTTGGTTTAAAAAGGGGAACTAGAAAGTTAACCAAGTCTTAAGCCTATATATACTCAATCATACATGACACAAAACACTTCTTGAAAACTCATAAACTCACTAAACACTCCCTCTCAAACAAAACATATTGTTTCCCTTGTCTCGGGTCATAAAACGCAAACAAACACCCTCACCATTTCATTCGAACCTACAAATAACACTAGGGTTTTCATACAAGGTAATAAGAAGGATCACGAGCCAAGGTTGGGTATTTGTGTGAGCTTTGAAACTTAGGTTTGATATACGATCGTGTGACACGTTTGGGTTGTCATTCTACACGTCCAAACTCAACATCAAGACGCTAGGACCCTTGTAAGTCTCGTGCCAAACCTATACGTGATCATATCATACTTTCATTCTTTGTTTGCTAGTCAATGGGTCACGTAGTATGTAAACAATAAACTAACGAGGGCTTAGACATGCTAAAGGGCAAAACATACTTGTTATACGCATTATCTATACGTGTATATGTATTCACGCATGTATACATGCAAGAAAATCTCTTGTGTGGTGCTAGAACATAATAAAACTTGTGAGATGTGATTTACTAACAAGCTAAGGCTTAAGTGTTTTCGTTTAAATGAAAGTGTGGAAACCAACATGGACGCTAACACTTACACGCGAATTTTACGAAAACTACCGGTAAAACTTGTTAAGTAACCTTAATGAAATAGGCTCGGAAGGTGTAAACGACCTGTTAAAAATTTGCATGTGCACACTTGACTCATAAATAAAGCTACATGAAATTCGTGTTTTGTGCAGCCAATCCTAAAAAGCTTCAAGGATCACTAATGGAACGCTTATTGGACCAACAGTCCACTAACGGACGCTAATGGGCCCAACAGTCCGTTGGTTGGGGCCCATAGCTTATTAATAAGCTCACTTGAGCTTATCGAAGGTTTATAAAACTCATTTAACTCGTTGGTTTGTAAAAAGCAAATGAAAACCCTTAATGGGCCACTAGTGGACTCGTTAGACCCAAATAGACCTAATCTCAGGCCCAATGGCCATGTATAAGCTTATTCAGCTTATTGGCTAACTTACTCAGCTTATAAGGCTTATGATAAGCCTTAGAAAGCTAATGGACCTAAGTGAACAAGTCTAAAAGATTTAAATGCTATACGGGTTCCTATTGGGCCCCAAAAGCCCATTAACGAGCTTAATAGCTTATTGAATAAGCCACAAGATAAAAACAGCTTAAACAGATCCCTTAAGTGCTTAATGAGTCTAGAAAAATCACTTGGATTACCTTATCAAACCTTAATGGACTTTTGAAACAATTCGGGTTAGAGTTATTGGGCTAACAAGCCCAATAAGCTCAAATAAGCTCATTCGAGCTTATTTTTCAGCTAAACATTTTCATATTAGCTTATATAAGCCAAATGAGAGCTTATGTACTTTTAAAATCTTAATTGGACCATTTATTTGCTTAATGGACTCTAACGAGTCCAATAAGCCCAATAAGCCAAAATAAGCTCATCCGAGCTTATTTATAAGCTGACCCAGCTTATATGGTTTATTGGAATATAATAAAACCACTTGTCACTTGTTAGATCTTATTTAGACTTAAAATGCAATTTTTATAAAGTTAAGGGACTAAAAGTGTAAATTCATAAACTAGAGGGTTAAAACTGCCAAAAACTTATTTTTCTAAGTCTAGGGACTGTTTTGACAATTCTGAAACTTAAAGGGGCTGATTTAAAAACATAAGGACCTAAAGTGTAATTGTTGCAAAGTTGAAGGACTAAAAGTGCAAATATGGAAACCTAGGGGTTTAAAGTGTAAATATTATATTTTCATAAACCTAGGACTATTTTTGGTAAATATAGAAAACCCGGTATTTCAAGAACCAAGTGATTTAAATAACCACTTACCATATCAGACAGCTATATATTATCGGAATTATTTACGAGTTAAACCGCGACTTAATAAATATGAATATTTATTAATAACATTTATACATATACTAGGACGTGTGTAAATCGTATACCTTCCCAAGAGCCATCAAGTAAGGACAAATACAATGAAAATGAGCACCACCACACAAGTGATAACAGTATATATAAACTAGCAATTTAGAATTGGTAGTTTTATGCATTAACCGTTACCTAAATTTCTTTAAACTAAGACTGGCTGTAGTTACTTAGGTAAATTGACGGTGTGATTCATTTGCCATACTTGGATATATTTATCATTCACAGAGGATTACCTACTCAGGTGAGTTCATAGCCACATGTTTTACAATTATTTAAATGATTTACATCTTTGGGGTGAGAACATGCTTTGTTTTACAAATTGGACGCAAGTGTACATTTTATACTATGATTACGTGTTTGCCTAAGTAGCAATAACCCACTGAGCCCTTATCATGAACTGACAATTACTAGATTTGTAAAACGCGGATTTAACAATAGATCTATTTGGGATTGACATCTCCGATTTGGTAGTAGCGCTCACTGTGTTGGGTTTGCCGT
This sequence comes from Tanacetum coccineum, assembly GCA_026074375.1. Lineage (NCBI taxonomy): Eukaryota > Viridiplantae > Streptophyta > Magnoliopsida > Asterales > Asteraceae > Tanacetum > Tanacetum coccineum. The sequence goes on along the minus strand of BQNB010099555.1, from coordinate 12,587 downwards.
ACAACAAACGTTTACCATGTCGGATTGGAATGTTACGGTTAGAAACATCATTTCCACGTGCAGTATAAGCAATTTATTGCATTCTACATGTCAGCTTCAGTGTCATGAGCTTAGGAGAAAACTAATTCTTTTTATGATGTGTTCATCTGTTCTAATCATACACTTGGAAATCTTGCTTCCTTTAATTGATTTACATAAACCTATGAATTCACCAACTTTATGTTGACGTTTTTAAGCGTTTTTAAATCAGGTCAATCAGCACGATGCCAAGATACATTGGGGGTCAACTCTTGGAGAGTCAGTACGTAAAGATTTGGGGCATATTACATTTTGGGAACATTTATTATAAACCAAAGTCTTTACTTATATTGTCAAACAATTTGAAGCCATGAGCTTATGTAATGAACAAGCATTTGTTAATCCAATGTATCTTTTCAAAATGGAACGTTTAGTGGTCGTTCTCATATCTTGTGCTATTGAAACTAAGAAGTAACGCCTCGGATATTCCAATATTCCACTGCTACCCAGCTTTAGGGGTGTTACACACTAGCCTCATATTATCAGACAAATGCACCTCACGGTCCCCCCCATGTTAAAAAAGCAAGATGAAATTGAAAAACTAGTACAAAAACCGTTAGGAACCGGTTTTGCCGTCGATTAACCGGTTCCATTAACCGTCGACAACCGTCAGATGGCGCGAAAAACAGGAAACCGTCCAAACCGGCGTTTACAAAAACCGGACCGAGGTTTTGGTCAAAAACCGTTTGACTAGTTCCGGTTTCCGGTTAACCACCCGGTTCGGTTCTTATAACCGGTTTTTTTACCCACCTCTAGTTCAGTCGGTCAAGCTTAGAAATCAATTGTTTGGTCCCTACCCAGACTGAACAAAATGAACGTGTTTGTGTGTGTGGATAGTTTTTTAATTTATTTTTGTGGAGTTAGCTTTGGTTTATTATGTTCGTCACCTTGTTCGGTTGCATTAGGGTGTTATGGTCGCCTGTTTGGTCTAAGAGAGAGAAAGCTGAGTTGACGCTAATGTGCCAGTCTAGTTTGGTCACATTGTTTGGTCGAATTACTCTTAGTCTAAGTTGCCTTTAACGGAATGGTTAAATGCACATAGTGACAGCAAATTAAACTTTAAACCAATGTAAATTCAAAACGAGTTGATCCAGCCGGTTCAACCGGTTAAAACAGGGGGACCGTGGCGGATGTGGCCGAGTTTTTTGCTTGTTTTGAGAACCGATTGAACCGTCGGTTTTCATTACCCGCTTAAAAAAACCGACCGGGGTTATACTTTTATGCTTTTTTCTTTGCTTTCAACAACAAAAACATTTTATTTTCTCTAAAATTAACAAAAGTCTTTCGTCATTTCATTTCATTACACTAAAATTTATGTGAGGGTTAAGTTATATATTTGTTTGGACAAACATTCTAAGTATAAACTCTATACTGTCATTGGTATATCTTCTATGTTATTAATAAACTCATTATGTAAACAAGGTTAGGTAATTAGTTAACGCTAGGAGTTCATTATGTTGATGTTAGCAGATACTTTTAAGCTTAATGTTTTAGATTTCATATTACTACAATGCATAATGTATTGAACGAGTTTCTAACCCGTGCTCCGTACAGGTATTTGCGTAGTTGAGTAGTTTTTAGGCGACTCATGATGTTTAGTAAAACGTGTATCATCGGCCGTTATTATAAGTTAAAAGGAAATGCAACATTGATACATACATCCCTAAAATTTAGAATAATGCTTTAAACATAACCTCAATACACATAATTTATGTCGTTTCAATTCCAATCCCAAAAAGCCTGATAGAGATAAGAAATGGACGTGCACAAAGAATGAACAGAAATAACAAAGAAACACAAAGAACAATCGCACCAAATTACTCGTCGGGATATCCTCTTCGATTCCACATCATTCTTTGTATATTAGCGCTAGCATGATCTGGGCTTTTTATGGATCTGAATAAAACAACAAACCAGAATACATTCTCGTTTGCTGAATATAATTTGTAGCAAAAAGTATTCTGTTTACATCATTCATAGAAAACTAATAACGAAACATGTATTAATATCTATAAGTAATTCCTGAGAGTAGAAACTATCGTGAAGAAACTCCACTCCAGAAAGTTCTACCTCTCATTAATTGGTTTATAAGTATTATACATGTTTTTATCAGTAGTGGCTCAATGTGAAGGATTAAACCGACCGATAATGCTATAAATATTTACAGCTCCGAGAAAATATAACTGAAGATGTCTCTATAATAGAGACAATTACAACAAAAAGTAGCACGCACACTATTATAGACTTAAATTATACCATTTGTAAGTATATAATAGACAGAACTATATAATATCGATATATCTTGAGGAGACGCGAGAAGTAAAAATTGCTTGGATCGGGCCCTCTCACACTCAGGGCTTAATGGATAGCAAACATCATTCACCTCCTCACACACCCAACCATTTCTAATCCTATTTTTTAAGGATAATATTGGAGACTCAGATCTGCATCAAAGAAAAATAAGATTGCAGAAACATCATCCTCGCCTGTTATTTATTGAATACCCAAATGACAGTACCAAAAAGGACTACAAATCGTGTGTTCAATAGACAGCTAATAGCTAATTTTGCATTCGCTATTTAATGTAACACACCTTCCAACAATGTAACCTACTGCTATAAGCTGAAATGGACTTTTCATGAGAAAAAAATGGATTATTCGCCATGGCTGGCAAACCTAATGGGTTGCCCTGGCAAAAATACAAAGACTTGCATTTTTCCTAGATCACCACGACCATTTTCAAACACGTTCCATACCACATTTTTCCAACCCACTACACAGAAAATACCAACTATTAAGTTCGAAAGTTATTTTTAGACTAAACTTATCACCATGCAAGGGCTTAATCCTAGACTGCAGATTTCAGCTTTGCATCATGTCCCTTGAGGAGATGAAGAGTACTTGCTACAATACTTGGGTTATTATATTTTGTTAATCCACAACTAATCCTCACTTTGTTTCCACTTCGTTCTTGGGATTATTGCATGATGGCCATCTGTATTCGACTATTCTTTTAGATCTACAAATGCACGAAAAGCAAAAAACAATATCCATGGTTGCAACCACAATCCTGGTGTGGTTGTCCTACCAAGATATGGGTATCAACAGCTTTTCAAAAGCCATCAAATGCTTATGCAGCCATCTGTAGAAAACAACAGATTCCAAGCGTTACTTGATTCCACGCATATATCCGATCTATCCGTTCTACACATAGACTTTTAAATGTATGTACAAAAAAACAATAGTTTAATTGCTGAACTAAAAATGAGGCTCAGATCTGCAAAAATATGAACAACATGAAGCACCCGCCATGGCTGCAAGAACATTTGTGATGTGGCTACCCCGCCAAGATACATGCGTAAGTAAACTGCGTTCCGAAAAACATAAATGCAGAAAATGATCAGCACCTTCACCTCCCATAACGATGGATCTTGCAAGCATAATAACCCGACTAAATCACTGGTTCTCAAATTGCAAAGCAGAAAATTGATCACATCTACAGAAAACATAACAGATGCCAAGCATTACCAGATTCCATATAAATAGCCGATCTATTTGTTCTACACACAAACTTTTAAATTTATGTACAAAAAACCAATAGTTGAACAGTTTAAAGAAAAATAAGGCTCGGATCTACAAAAATAGGAACAACACGAACCACCCGCCATGGCTGCAACCACATTTGTGATGTGGCTGCCTCGCCAAGATACGACCGTAACCAAAATGTGTTTCAAAAAACGTAATGTAGAAAATGATCATCACCTTCACTTCCCATCGCGATGAAGCTTGCAAGAATAATAATCTGGCTTAATCACGGGTTCTCAAAATTGCATAGCAGAAGGGTACGTCATATCATAATAATGTAAGATAATTCTTGCACATGTCATTTTATAAAGGCAACGGTATAGTAATCAAACTAATTACTTATTTGAATCAAACAAAGCTGGTGGTCCTGAATTAGTTGCACCTGACATGGCTATAACCACATTTCAAATGCGACTACCCCGTCAAGATACGGGTGTCAGTAAAGAATGTTTCAATCGTAAAATATCACTGCTATAATAATTTGTTTGAGGATAGAAATGATCTCATATTATATAACCAACTGGCCCATAGTGCTTTGACCTGGTCCGTAACCATCGATTCGTTGCTCCATACCCGCCCATCGAAACAATCACATACTCATTCACCACTCACACACTTTACCTGATCCGTTCTTAATCCGACTCGTAAACACACTGTCTGAATCACTGTTAACCCACTCACGGTTGTAATTATGTTGGGGGTGTGACTGCCTGCCAAGATATTGTGCGTGGCTGCAATCACAACTCAAGAGTGGTTGCCTTGCAAACAAACAATAGTGGTAAACAACAATATCCAAACATTATAACACAGAGATAGATGACAGATGATCTATATATGTCCCATCTATATCTTTTCGCATACGGAATACCACCTTGAAGAGCAATACAAACATGAGAGTTGATATAGTAGAAATCAATAGTATTAATTAAACAATACCACATTTGTCATTGGACCTAGCCGTCAAACAATTTAGGCCGATATAGTGCCAATCCAATTAGATAATAACCAACAATGTCTCTTTCTTTACTAAGTGTTGTCTCAAATATATATAAGGCTCATATTTGCAAATGTAAAATCTAATATAAAATACCAGCCATGGCTGCAATTCTGATTCAAGTCATACTGCCCTGCCAAGATAGGGGTATCAGCAGATTAAGCACCAAAACATTCAAGTGCAGACAGTTATCATCATTGCCTTAACCAGATAGATTCTTTTCATTTCATGTACTCATTTCCAAACTTTGTATAAGGTAAAAAAAGAAAGGATAAATATTGATGCATGCAAGAAAGTTTGCACGTATAATCAAGTAAAGGCTTCTACATTTAAACCACTATGTGGCCAATGCTTCTCCTAGAAACATCATAGAAAACCTCCCATATCTATCAATATTAATTTGACAACACATACTGGCCAGGCTGCAAATAACAACACACTGCCATGTTCTTCCTAAGATATTTCCGCATTCAAGCAAATCAAACCACCTGCGAAAACAACATGAAATATCAGCAAAATAGATTAATGATTTTAGATTCATTTTTTTTCCGTTCATATTTCAATCGCAAAATATAACCACTAATTGAGCACTAAAATCGAAAGTGCAAAAAGTGGCAACTATTAACAGTTTATAAATATAGATCATGAGCAACAAAGACATTTTTAAATGGCAAGTTTCAAACCACAAAAAAACAAAGGCAGAAGCTGCTCTTAAGAAAATGGAAAAAATCCAAATATGCATAACCCACATACAACACAAATCATTTATTTGATACCCTAATTTATTTGACATAACAAAATGCAATAAGACAAATAAGTGTAACAAGGCAAAGAGTACCTATAATTATCACTCATTATAACAATGCATTCAACACGCCATTCTACAAAATGCAATAGGCAAAAATAGTACCTTTAATTATCATTTACTCTAACAATGCATTCAACACATCATTCAACAAAGTGCAATAACCAAAACTGCAATAAGAAAATCAGTGACACATCATTTAACAAAATGCAGTAACCAAAAATGCAATAAACCAGTGCAATAGACCGATACATCAGACCTTGATTGCACAAAAACCGTCTAGTAGCATTTTTTTATCAGGGCAAGTCAGGACTAATCTTTTCACAATCATCTTTTTTTCATTCATATTTCAATACAACAATACAACCACCGATGAGAAGCAAAAAAATTATTCAATAATCGAAAACTATTAAGAGCTTTTAAATATCCATCATAAAAAACAAAGTCATTTGGAAATCCAAATTTGCAAATCACAAAAAAACTAACTTAGAAGCTGCTTTTAATGCAAAAATATTATGAAAAAGAAATCAAATTCAACAAATCAGATCCAAATAAGCATAACCTACATCCAACATAAACAGTATCCATAATTTATTCTAACAATGCATTGAATAGCCCATTCAACAAAATGCAACAACCAAAACTACAATAAGCCAAATCTGTGTAATAACCTAAAATAGTACCCTTGACTATCATTTACTCTAACATTGCATTCCACATACCAAAGTTTGCAAAGGTGTGTTAGTGGTGAATGAGTATGTGAGTGTTTTGATAGGCGGGTATGGAGCAACGACTATCATGTAAGGGGGGGGGGGGGGGGACCGTCCCCCAAGCACTTATGAGGGCCATTGTTGCATAGGGTTCCAACAATACATGCGTGTCATATCGAACATGCTCCAATCAAATTTTGGGTGTGACTGCCCTGCCACAATATTGCTAAATCCCACATCTTCAAATTGCAATAAAAAAGAGGCTCAGATATATAAATACACCAACGGTACAAAAATCCCGCCATGGTTGCAACCACATTGGGAGTGTGGTTGCCCCGCCAAGATATAGGCGTAAGTAAAATGTGGTTCGAAGAAGCATAAATGCATAAACTGATCATCATCGCCTTAATAGATAAACAAACATATTCATCAGCAAGCTAAGACACATAGCCGCGTCAACAACCTAAACCTCATTCAAACTTTGCAAAAATCAACTTAAATTATAATGGCAAGCAATCAACACCAATACCATTATATATTAAGTCTAAGAAAGAAGATACATCCGCCATGGCTACAACCGTAATAAGTTACCCCGAGAACATATTATGCGACCAATACAACAAAATCTAAAATATAAATCTCGAGAATAGATTATGCGACCAACTGGCCCATAATGCTTTGGCCTTATGTATATTACCCAATCGTACCGATAACCAAAGCATATTTTAAACTTCCAAACGGAATATCTAAAATACGAATTATGGAACAACTTAAAAACCAAATATTAAAAATAGGCAGTATCTAAAACCAGAAGTAACAAAACCCAAAATTAGAAAACTCTAATTTCAAAATTAAATCTTTAACCCAAGAATAACAAAATCCCCAAATTATTATAAATTTCAAAATTCATTATTTAACTGTTTAGTTCTCAACAAGTAATAAGATCTTAAATAAGCATTTCTATTATTGAAGCAACCACTGATAACACATATTCAATACCAATTTCTCAAAGCAATCAAATACATTCATCAAACAAATATTGCTCTAACAACATTAACACATAAACCCAATTAAAAAAAACTTAAATTATAATGCAAAGAACAATCAAATGGCGAACCTCTCATCGATTTCCATTTCTCTATTGAATGAAGCAACTGACAACAAAGTCTACCTAAAATGAGAGTATATAAATCTCTACCCCCCCTAAAAGTAGCAAAAAGTAGGATATAGATGACCATCATGCAATAACCCTAAGAATGAAATGAAAAAAAGTGAGGATTAAATATTAGTTAACAAAAATAATAATAACGTAATAACTGTTCTAGCACTGTTCATCCTCACACTGTAGCAGATGGAAAATATGTAGGAAAAACGTAGAGGGGGGGGTGAATACTTCCTCTTAAAAACTTCAACTCTTTCGTATAAATTATTTTATCATCTCTGCCGATGGTCCCATACATGTATGGGGCCGCCCAGATCATAAGGGGGCTGCATATTTAAAAGACCGCCTCCAAAGAGGTTTTCATACTAGATTATTTATATCAAATTCCACCAATCAAGTTTGACGGAATATGAAAGTGTCAAAATAGATTTTCTATAAACTAGCACTATATCTACCAATAGAATCAACACTCACAATGTTTTAATAATAAGAGCTACACAACCACGGACTAACATAACAAACACAACATTCACACAATCATAACACAATGCAAGTGTAAAAAAGGAAAGCGATAAATGAAAAACAAAAGTAAAAGAAAGTACAAGGAAATGCAAACCGATACATATTTATAGTGGTTCGTCACGAAGCTTCCTTTTCGCCCTACGCCACTCCACGAGTATCCAACTCGAAGTTCCTTCACTAACACTAGCTCCTTTCGGCGGAGAAAACCTTATACCAATGCTTACATTATTTTCCGACACTAAGCTAGATGTCGAGTTCTTCTTCGGGTACAACCAAACCCGTTATGTTTTATGGCCCAACATAACAATATATACTTTGTTTTATGCCTAAACACATAAACCATCGCTTACATATTTTCTACACTAAGCTAAATGTCAAGCCTAATCTTAGCTAAACCTATCCTACCACTTCACCTTATTATTATGTAAGGCCTAAAATAATAACCGAACCCACAGTCCAACCCATCCAAAGAGATACCATTCATTTGGATCTACACACACTAAGATGAAGACATTTGACTCGAATCTATATGTATCAATGTTACAAATGGACTAAACTTAAGACTACATAACTCGGATCTTGAAGATGACCGAAGTTCTTCTCTTGCACTTGAGGAAAGGAAAGAGTAGAAGATGGATCACATTTTAAACACTTAAATGATCAAAGATTTATAGAGATTTAGTGGATCTAGAGAAAAACAGAGAGAAAATTCGTGCAAACAGGTTGTAAAATCATTTGGAATGACCCTCTATTTTATAGGAGCTGAAAGCTGACAGTCTGCCAACGGCATTCCCGACGGTCCCCTTATAAAAAGTGGGGTCGCCGCCTAGAACTTACGCTCCCTTATTGTCTTTTTGTGGTATGGTTGTACTGTATAGAAGCTTCCATTTTGGGGAAAAACAGATTTCAACTTTTATATTTAAAATAAAACATTTCTTTTAGGTATTTAGTGTTTATGTTTACTTTTGATATTTATAAAAATATAAAGTTTAAGACAAAAACTTATTTCTTTGATCATCCTACAAGTTTAATGTTGTTTGTACATACCTTATGTGATTTACGTCGGATGTAGACAAATATCAGTGTTGATGCAGACTTGAGATGTCGAGAGATGTAGATGCATATATCCATTGATGATTTGTGATTACGAGTAACTTGTGCACTTTACGTTACATATTACAAGTTTCATGTTTGTCATAACCAAAATATAAAGGGATCGTATAGATTAAATATTGTAATATTTGCACTAACAATCTCCCCCTTTTTGATGATGATAAAATATGTAAACTATAGCACATAGTAAAGTTTAAAAGTTACTCGTTTACACTCCCTTCTCCCCCTTTTGTCAAAGCAAAAAGGTATTATGTGGATAATGATTGGAGCATATAGGTTGGAGGTTTGAGAAGAAGACATGAGAAGAGGGTACGTGCTCCGGGTATAGACGTTGGAGGAATGAGAAGTAGGTAGGTTCTCCGAGTATATAGGGTAGAGGTATGAGGAGAAGATATGAGAAATAAAGGTGAAGGTGATTGTGTCTTTCTTGGATAGTTTAGAAAAGGTCATGAGAGATGAGAAGTAGGCATGAAAAGAACGTAGGTACTTCAAATATATAAGTTGAAGGCATGAGAAGAGGACCTTAAGGTTGAGGGTGATTTTAAAGTGGAGGAGGTAAAGTATTTGGAGTATGAATGAACCCTTAATCGTATTTGACAATCCCTAATCCTATCTTCCTATAAAGGTGAGCTTGCATCATCCTAGTGAAGTCTTCTATCATCACAGTTTAACCAACTCCATGCTATTTACCCACATATCTCCTAGCTCCCCCTTGCTCATTGCATCCCTGTGATAATTACATTCCTTTCAAAATAACTCTAGCAGATCCATGGATAAAATTACCATTGAAACTTAAGACGTTCGATGAATGCAATTTAAATAAGTAGGACGCTTATAAGTGCTCTCCCTCGGTGTAAGCTCCCCCTTGTTTGGGGCACCAAAGAATCAAGATATGGATGTGTGCTACAAAACAAAGTCAGTAGACAAGTGCACATATATGTATATAGCAAGATGTTAGCGGGAAACTAGACATGCACTTTTAGGTGTTGTTATTCTAAAGTATGACACTTTAAAATGAATTTAGAACCTAGACACATGCAATCAACAATCTAAATAATGAAATCAAATGAATCGAGATGTATGTTTAAAGACTAAGATTCGACCAACTTTAGAAACACTTTAAAATGAATTTAGAACCTAGACACATGCAATCAACAATCTAAATAATGAAATAAAATGAATCGAGATGTATGTTTAAAGACTAAGATTCGACCAACTTTAATAAACGAGAGTGGGATTCGTTTATTGGTTGACACACAAATATTATGAGGATGGATTTTTAAAAGGGGACAAATAACACTTAATATCTTGGCGAGATATGCTAAAATATATACTTTAAAGGATAAAAAGAATAAAGACGAGGATGGAGACGATATGCTCTTGAATGAGAATGAAAATGAGTCCATAGAACTAAAAAGTAGGGAAAGATGAGCGAGACTAAAGAAAGAAGGTGTTGACAAGAGGTTGTCAGAAATGATTGATATATCATTTGCACTAACAATTAATGTGCATGTAAACCTATCGAGACAAAGGTGGGTGATTAGGAATTCAAAGGTTTGTTTGGTATTTTGTTAGTTGACAATGTTGAGGAATAAAGGGGGTATATGAAATGAGGTGGTAGTTCTTTAATGGTGAAATAATAATGAGAGACTCAATGATGTGGTAACTCAATAACACTTGAAGATTGAATATATTCTTTATGTTCTTCACTTTCTAAAAAGTGAAAAGTTTAGCGAAGGAGTGACATTTGCATTTCGTAAATTACTTAAATATTTCGGATGAAATAATTAAGTTGTCAAGGGATATAGGAGGAATTCTAATAGTAACAAGACTATTAGAAGAGAGAGGAAACGTTTAGAAGTGAGAAGAACCGTTAGAGATGAGGAGACTTATTAGAAGTGAAAAGGAACGTATAGAAGTGATGCGAAGGTTGTGAAGACTTCACATGAAGCTTGACAATCCCCTAGGTAGTGTACCTAGTCGTTGTAGTGTAGTATAGGCAAGACTCGGGGGTTGTTATCATTCTGTAGGGGAATAGGTTGGGAAGGCTCGAACACGGTCTAACAGAATTCTAAGGGGTTGAGAGAAGATTCTTTTTGTGTTTTATATTTATAAGAAAGCAAGTAAATATCATGGTTTTGAGAGGTTGGTTTGTTTTAGCTAATTAAACTAAATATAATCTAAACTACTGGTGATAACTTTATGATAAAAAGATGTATTTATCTAATCATGCACTACTCCTCATATTGCTTTTCCTAGATCTGTTGCTTTGTCACACTTGTGATGATCTATGTAAGTATTTCCTAAGTCATGAATGAATTACACGAACCCGCCGTCTATTTAATATTCCGTTAAGCCAACACACAAGTAAGATAGTATGAAGACTATTACAAGGCCCCTAAGAGTATATTAAATACATGTGAAATATCTTAAGAGAGATCAACCACATTAGGGGTAAGGTAGTATAAAGACTGTTACCGATGGTATCCTTTCTACACACTCGCGTTTCCCTAGACGTGTATGCCAATTTAATATCTTATGGATAGTTTTCTAGAGCCTAACGCGTACATTCATCAACAAGAAGCAACATTAAAAGGATCCACAACCTAAGTTTCATACAATCATAAGTAAATACAAAGGAGGGTTTAGCCTAGCATGTTATAAAGAAAGCAAGAACATAAATTAATCACACAAAACATAGACATATTGAATGATTAATGATAAATAATCTTACTTGGTTAAAACATGGATTGAAGGTAGTTATAATAGGGTTTTAAGGCCCTAAAACGACCTAAAAAGTTGCTAGAATGACTAGGGTTCGTCTCCCAAAAGTTATACAAAGTTACACACTTAAAACCCTAAAATCGGTTTTGTATATATAGTGAAAACGGTGCGACGACGTCGCTTTGAAGTCTTGACGCCGTCGCCACGTGGATGATTCTAGATCCTCTTTAATTCGGTCACGTCTTGACGCCGTCACTAGATCTCTGACACCGTCACGATGAAGATCCCGACGTCGTCGCTTTATGATGGTGACTCCGGCTCCACGCTCTGTATGCACAATTCTTCATGATTTTTGGTGTAGAGTCGTAATCTTGTCTGTTTCTTCTCCAAATGAGCCCAAGTTATGTTTATTTCCTCCAAATGCCATCCAAGTGCTAGAAACCTGAAAACAAACAATTAAGCACATAATATGGGCATATTTGCATGATTTAGGGGGTTTAATGGCCCCGAAAAAGTGTATAAAACGACACCTCATCACGCTTACACAAAGTAATTAATAGTTCATGATATTGGGCATAATGGGTTATCACTACTTAGGCAACTCGTAATTTGTTTAAAAGAGTACTTGCGTCCAAATGTAAAACAAGGCATGTATCTCACCCCAAGATTTGTAAAATAATTGTAAACAAGTAAAAACGGGGCTATAAACTCACCTCAAGCAAATGATAATATCGGGAAAAGAATAATGAGCACGGAAAACGATGCACGAAACCCTAACCGCAACCTAATAAAATAAGTCGCTTTAAGAAAATAAAATGCGTACATATGAATATGAATTACACAATGCGATGCCACTCATATATACTCGTAGTGAGGTGTTTATAAAATTATATA
>BQNB010099554.1:0-24899 GCA_026074375.1 Tanacetum coccineum | reverse complement strand
CTACATCAATTAAGCCAATGACTATACTATATTCAAGTAAAATGTTATGCACCATTTTGTTACATAATACTAGTACATAAACATACACTGCCTAATAAGCTTATAATAAAAGAAAATATTAATTAAAGACATGCACGTGATTCAACTAGAAAACAAATGAAACAAAAGACTTTACTCTTTCTTTTTCGTATTTCGTGCTAGCAACTTTCCATTTACCTACTGTTCTACAATGGCGTTTTGAGTTCTTCATCTTCTTCAATATTCTAAAAAATAAAACCTTCCAATATAATCAATCCACGAAGAACAAGACTCAACAGCAATATTTAAATCATTACCCGGTCAATACTCCGAAATACCCTTAAAAATTAAAAAAAAATTACACACGACTTTTTTTGGGAGGAGGGGCACATGCCCACCGTGCCCCCTCCCTGCCTCCGCCCCTGGTTTGACGACATATTTTTTGAAATGTTTAGCGTTAAAAAATAATGAGCGTTTAAGAGTTAGATTTTGCTAAAATCTTTATATACGAAACTCGGCATAAGAAACGTTTACCATTTAACTTAACATTACTTTACACTTTATAATAAAGAGCACAAGCATGTTAACAAATTACTGTATTATTTTAGAAATACAAAACTGCTTATACGACTTGTTGCAACTATTGTTTTTTTTTTGAACAAATGTTGCAACTATTGTTAACACTCTTTGTCGCTCTTATTGTTAACCATTAGACCATAAATTAGATTTCCAGGAAAGGGCGTAAACATATACTTGAATAATAAGGTCTTATAGTGTCGGTGACTTTTTTTAGCTGTTTACATAAATAAAATTATTAGAAATTTATAACCAAAATCCGCTGTAGCACAACTACTAAATCGATTGAATGATTTCGGCTCTCTTTCGGGAGAGTCCCAGGTTCGAGTCCTGGCAGCGGATAAAAACTTTTTTTTTCCTAACAATGCGTTATTTTGTTGGACTTCCCACCGTGTAATGTTATGTTGTTACTATGATTACATTGTTGATCTATCCAAACATTACCTCTTAATTTGTTAGCAAAGTTTTGTTTCGTTTAGGAACCAAGAGCAAGCATACATGCATATGGTAAATAGCAAAAGGCATACCAAAAGTGGTATTGTGAGAAAAAAAAACACACTGTTAGGACAATCAAATGAATTCATTAACTCAAATAATTGGACACTTTAAGGTCCAAAGTTAACATATACCAACATATAAGATCAGCATTCAGGGCTATATGGATATGTTTCAATGTCATTGAACTATATTTTATCTAGTAAATAATACTTCACATGCTTCTTGATAATATAACTGGAAACTACATTCTAGAATGGCGTTTATCACTATGCGTCCTAACATGGTTCTTGGTAATACCATTGATAGTAGGACATCCCGAAAGAGCCATTGTAAGCTCGAACTTATCCTGCAACATCTCAATCATTCTTCTAGCTTCATATTCTCCCTTTGCTGTCAACCCATACACAACCGGAGGTCCTGTCTGCAAATCAAGAGGAAGAATACTTTATGAGAAAATTCCAATCCGTCTAATAATAAACGGGTTGATTTGGGTTACATTATATCTCTAACGTGCCAAACGTGTAAAATCAAAATATTTGGAGTAATTTACATAAAAGGTCCCAGTGGTGTGTATGAGATTACGGATGGTTTTTGGAGACCTATAACATAAAAGGTCGACAAAAGGAAGTTTCACCGACATCCATTTTAGGGACTGTTTGGGTGACAAGTTTAGAAGTAGAGACCATCTATATATACCACATGTGCTTAGAAGATAAGTAGATAACCAATGGCGGAGCTTGGTGACATTTTGTGGGAGGGCCAAAATAATATTTTCATAATTTATAAAGGCCAATTTGTAATACATATATTTTTTCATATTAAAATACACTAGAAATTACACTATGAGCCAAAGTTGTGGAAGGGCCACAATCCCCTCCAAGCTCTTCATAGCTCCGCCCATGTAGATAACGGGCGTATGTCGAATGGGTCAAAAGCGTCCAATGTGTATTTATGTAATATAGAACCTAGTTTGTCATTTTATTCAAACAGTTTGATCATTATTGCACTTACGTAATTTTCGCAATCATTATACAAAAACTGTACTTTTTATACAACTTTAGGGTTTAGTGTTTCAGGTCAACCAATCTAGCCTGGCCCGTTTGACCCGTAACCTGTAATGATCGAATAGTACTAACAAGCAAAAGAACCCGTGCATTGCGGCGGAGCTAATTTTTTTCGAATAAATTTTTTTTTTACGTTTCTGGAGTTTTTTTTGGGCGATGCGTTATGGCGGGGCTAATTTTTAATATTTTCTTTTTTTGTATGATTCGGGGAAAAAAAATTTGCGTTGGGACGGGCTAATTTTTTCCCGAATATTTTCTTTCTTTGGGACGGTTTTGTAAATTTTTTTACAGGAATTTTTGTGTAAGAAAATCGTAAATAGTTAAAAGGTGAGGGTCCGTTTTCTATTTATTTATTTTTTTACTTTGGGCCAGATTTTAGGCTATTTTTTGGTTTTTTTTGGCTAATTTTTTCCCGGATATTTCATTTTTTTGTACGATTCGGGAATTTTTTTTTTTGCGTTGGGACGAGTTAATTTTTTCCCGAATATTTTCTTTTTTTGGGACGGTTCGATATCTTTTTTTTTTGCCGATGAATGTAAAAAAGTTGTGAACAATAAAACTTGACGGTTTTTTTGTTAATTTTTTTTACGGATTTTTTGTGTAAGAAAATCGTAAATAGTTTAAAAGTTGAGGGAACAATTTTGTATTGTGTTTTTACTTTGGGCAGATTTGGCCAAATTTATCGAATTTTAGCTAGTTTGTCGACAAATGTGTATATTAGTAATAATTTTTTAATAATGGCTTATTGTTGGGCCTCAATGTTTTAAAGTTATTTTTTTTTGCGATCTTGAGGTTTTTTTTAATATAATGGGTTGTACGTTTGTGATCATATCGATTATTTTAAAGTTATTAGGTATCGAAGATGTTTCCGCGGGTATTTTTTTTATTTGAATTAATCGAAACTTTTGTAATATTTTTTTTAACTCCTACTTTGTGCATACAAATTTAAAAAAAAAAATCGGGCTGACCTAAAATGGGGGAGCCCGTTACTGTTGCAGGTGACCCACTGTCAAAACGACAGTGGATTTGTCACCTATTGTGTATATTTATAATTTCCTGTTTGTTAATATTTTTGACTTATCAAATTTTATATTTTTTTTAGTTTACAATTTTGTGCTAATAAAATAAAATAATAAATAAAGAAAAAAAAGGTGCCAATATCTGTTTCAGGATATTTATAACCAACCCCAAATTAGGTATGAAAAAGTGGATGCCTAATGTAAGTAACAATTTCGTATGGCGGCAAAGAAAATGGGAAAAATGCTCGTTTAGGCATGGCCGGATCTGGCTATGGGCAGCGCGGGCGACGGCCCAGGGCATCAAAAAGAAGGGGGGCATTAAGTTTGTAGTCATGTGAACCCGTTTATGTATATAAAAAAAAGTTTTCGAAAGTATTACTAGCTTGGCTTCTTTTGTGATTCTAGCTTAGTGAAGAGAAAGTAAAAAAGATAGTAAAAAAAAGTTGAGTCAAAATATTGCCGGACATGGACGCCGGAGTTTTGGGAGGAAGAAGAGTTTCTGCGAATTGTTTGTAACTTTGTATTCTTATTGTGTGGGTCCTGTATTTATTAATTATTCTATTTCAAAAGAACACCCCGATTTTCAACTAAACTCACACTTGACCTTTAAGTTTATATTACTTTTATTTTCTATTTATCTTATATTTGATAGGATGGACACGTTTCTCTAATCTATTATATTATCTTTCAAACTTTCTTTTACTATGTAAAAGTTGCATCACAAAATATATAATGTATTTACCTATAAAACGATAGCAATATCTATACTATGTATAATGAGCACATAACTTTTTCTTAAAACTTAAAAATGAGTATTCTGATATACTCAATGTACTTTTGATTAAAGATGGTAACAATATACACTTCTAAATTAATAGTTTAAATATTGTTTAATCCTCAAATTATTATTGTTTTTCGTTTCTAACCAATAATTTTTTTCTCACAATGACTACAAATTGAACCGTAAGTATTGCATCAACAATCACACCAGAACTATAAGTTTGCAAGTATAATTATTTGTCGTTATACATCTTCGTTTTGCGCAAGTATTGATCTAGTATGTAAAATATTTGAATTGTTTTTTTAATTTTACCACAAATACATTAAGCTATTCCGCTAAAAAATGTATACATATTATTATCAACCGTAAGATGTGTTTTACTTTTAATCATCTAAATTTTAAATATGACATGGATGTGTTCCAACTTTTTTAGTTATCTTTTCGTATTATAATGTACTAGGACTAACCTATAAAGTAAACTAAACTTAATAGTTGTCTTAAAAATATTTTAAGTTAACACGCGAAGTTTGTTTATATTATGTCATACCTCTAGGTTAGGGCACTAGTTTAACATCTCGCCCAGGGCATCCGAAATCTCAGGATCGGCCCTGCGTTTAGGGCTGAGCAAAACTAACCGAAAATCAAACCGAACCGATGAACCGAGCTAAATCAACATTTTTGGTTCGGTTTTTGATTTTGTATATTTATGGTTTTCGGTTTCGATTTTGCTCGGTTCGGTTCGTTTCGGTTTCGGGTTAAAACCAAGAAAATGTCGCCTGAACTATCTATTCGGTTTGGTTCGGTTTCCGGTTCGGTTTCGGTTTTGCTCAGTCCACTTCGTTTCGATTTTCGGTTCATGTTTTCTTCAAAGTCGTTTTCGGTTCACTTCGGTTTTTATCGGTTCAGTTCGGTTTTGAACTGATGCTCGACCCTATTTAAATGGAATACATAAAAATACACTAATAATAGTTGTGGCACCCGGAAAAAGAAAGTTGTGAACTTTCTAACAGTATTATAATGCAGTCAAGTTTAATCTCATTTAAAGTTGGCAAATTAAGTCATAACAAGTTTTTATTAAAAGTATGCTTGACGAAAATAATTGTTGCTAAAACTAAAAATAAAGACACAAATAGAGATAAAGCTAATAACATTATTCTTGTAGGCTAATCTTGTGTGCCAATGCCCAATTGTCTTATCGAAAAACAGTAACACACACTTAGAAGAGCTTTATTCTGGTGGCCAAAACTATTCTCACATATTGCTCCATAATTCACTTAAACGGTAATTAATATTTTAAAACTCGGTTTTTTAATTGACTAGGTCAAGTCAACCGGTTTAACCGTCGAGTCGAACCGGTTATATACACATGTATACTTTTCGGATAAAGATCCTCTAAATGTTGGTCTCTCATGTTTGGTCATGTTGAACCAATAAGATTCAAATAAACAAAATAGTGGGGTCATATTCAAATAAAATATGAGACTTATTATTTTTCTCCCTCTCACAAACATCAACATGAGAAGAACTTGAGTTGGTTATCTCAATCCATACTTTTCATAACATCTTCAATAGGAACCCAAATGCAATCTCTCTTCTCTCTAGGCGATTTGGCGATTTCGTCTTCCCCAAACAACTATTCGATCTTGGTAATTTTAGGGTTGATTGTTGTGTCTCTTTTCTGTTAATTCTCCTTGTTTCCCTTTCCGTTAACATAATTGTTATGCCACTAGATAATAATAAACCCCCTGACCCAATCCTTGAAGAGTTTTCTACTCTTACATGGATGCCTTCTGAAGGGATTAATCATAAGCAGTTTGTTCCAGATAGTGATGGTTGTTCCCCTAAGTCGCGTGCCTAAGGGGGTTAAAAACAGTGTTAAAGGTGTTAGGGTTAAGGTGCAACCCCCTGGATCTGCATCTGCTGGTGCGGGAGCTATTCTTAAACGTCTTAGAAGTTCTAAAGTGATGGGTAAGGGTAGAAGCCATAGTCGTCCTTCTCCTGATGATGTTTTTCGTGGTAAGCGTCCTATTTCTAATTATGTTCCTGTTGATGATGTTCTATCTAAAGTGTTAGATAGGATTGAGTATGATAAGTCTATTTCTAAGCAAATGGTGTTTAAGGAAGGTCTTTGTGATGCTGATAGGAGTAGTTGTAATAAGCAAGTGAATAAGGGTTACTATTTGATTAATGGTAATGATGGTTCATTCATTAAGAAGCCTGGTGATCCTGTTTTGTCTGAGGTGAATGATTCAAATATCAGTAAGGAGGATAAAGGGGTGTTGAGGATGGTTTTGTAGATCCTGGTTTGGTTAGTAATGGTGCTAGTAAGCTCAATATGGCTGATGAAAAGCATATTGGGGTTGAAAGTACTAGGAAAGCTGAACAGGATGGGGGTTATGGTGGGAAGGGTGATTTGGAGTTTGTGTTTGGTAATGTTCAGAGTAAAAAGGGCATTATTAAGAATCCTACTATAGGTTTAACTATGGTTCAGTTTGGACCTAGTTTGTTTTATAAGACTAATAATGCCTGGTCTTCTTTTAACTCTGGTATCAAGGCTTTGAATTCTGATGGTTCTCTTAACATAGAGTCGTTTGCTGAGAAAATGAAAAAGGGGGTTGAGGATAGAGAGTTACACGTGATCTTTGATCCTCAATGTGTCTCTAAGAATAGTGATGGATCAAGAAGAATAGCTATTTCAGTGGAGGATATTAAGAAGGGTAGCGAGGCTTGTTCTCTTCAACTTTATGGTTACTTCGTGGGTACCTCTATGGACTATAGGGTTGTAAATGCTAATTTGAGTAGAATGTGGAGGGTACATGGTATTGCTGATATTACAAAAACTAGTGTTGGGTTTTTCTATTTTAAATTTAAAAGTGAAGAGGATATGAAAGCGGTGTTAGAGAGTGGTCCGTGGATGGTCAACAATATTCCTTTGGTCCTCAATGTTTGGGAACCTGGTATTTGGCTTGATAAGGTGGTACCTAGTACTATTCTGATATGGGTTTGTGTTTATGGCATTCCCATGAAGCTATGCAATGGAAATGGTATCGGAAAGATTTTCAGTGGCATTGGGAAACCAATGTTAATGGACAAGCTTATAAAAGAGAGATGTTTGAAGAAGTCTAGGAAAATTGATTTTGCAAGGGTTTTAGTAGAAGTGTTTGCTTCTGATGATCTTCCTAATTTCCTTGTACTTTCGAGGAACTTTTTTTCGATTTTTTTTTTTCCGTACGAAATTGCGAAAATCATATATGATTCGTATATCGATTCATATATGATTTCGTATTATGGATCTATATGATTTCATAAAATCATATTGATTTCGTAAAATCATATCATGATTTGTGGATTCCGACAAAACTTTTTTTAATTTTGTTTCAGTAAAGGAATTACGAAAAATCAATCATGTTCGTATGACGAATATTATTTGATTACGTTCATGAATCTTATATGATTTCATATAATCATATATGATTTCATAAATTCATATATGATTTCATAAAAATTCGTATATAATTCATAAATCCATTAAAAAAAAATTTAGTCGAAAGTATTTAGTGTCGCCATCTATAGGACTAATTTGAGTAGAATGTGGAGGGTACATGGTATTGCTGATATTACAAAAACTAGTGTTGGGTTTTTCTATTTTAAATTTAAAAGTGAAGAGGATATGAAAGCGGTGTTAGAGAGTGGTCCGTGGATGGTCAACAATATTCCTTTGGTCCTAAATGTTTGGGAACCTGGTATTTGGCTTGATAAGGTGGTACCTAGTACTATTCTGATATGGGTTTGTGTTTATGGCATTCCCATGAAGCTATGCAATGGAAATGGTATCGGAAAGATTTTCAGTGGCATTGGGAAACCAATGTTAATGGACAAGCTTATAAAAGAGAGATGTTTGAAGAAGTCTAGGAAAATTGATTTTGCAAGGGTTTTAGTAGAAGTGTTTGCTTCTGATGATCTTCCTAATTTCCTTGAGATTGAATATCCTCGTCTAGGAGAAAGACCTGCGAGAGTGGGTAAGTTAGAGGTGAAGTATCAATGGAAGCCTCCATTATGTACTTATTGTAGTACGTTTGGTCATGCCACTGTTTCATGTAAGGTTAGACCTAGAACTGATGAAAAAATTGCAGAGAAGGCTACTAAGGATGCTTTAAAGATTGGTGAAGGTTTGTCTGTCAAAGATGTGGATAGGAAGATTGATGAAGATGGTTTTGTTACTATTGGTAGGAAAAGTAAACCTGCTGTAAATCAGAGTTATGTTAAGGAAAATGCTTTGAAAAATAGAAGTTTTAATGGCAATTTTAGGCAGAACTTTGGTAGACAAGTCCTTTGTGAAGAATGAGGCTGTTAGAAGGAATGTTGTAGAAAATTCAAAATCTGAGGGTCTTGTACAAAAACCTCCTCTGAGTTTGAAGTATAATAAAAATTTTAAACCCAAAGTTTTAGTTAGAGGGTCTGGTTCTAATGGTAAATTGAAAGGTATAGTTGATGAAAATATTCAAATGAATAATTCTTTTCAAGCTTTGGAGGATCATGATATGGTGGATAAGGAAGATGCTATTAATAAAGTTGTGAATGAGGAGTATGATAAAATTATGTGGCCTCGGTTGAAATTAGAGGTTGACAAGGTAATGGAATCTGGTATTTACCCTACTTTGGCTACTAGAACTGAGTGGTCTCTTTCTCAATTAGATTATTTCTATAATAATTGTTCTAGCCATGGTATGAAGCCTTACGTTAATGATGATGATGATGTGGAATCAGAGAATGAGGGTATGGCTAATGTTATGAGGCATGAGAAATCTGATGCTAATGGTCCTGATGTAGTGGATGGTAGGACTATTGAAGAAAATGTTATCAGTGAATGTTAAGGCTTTTTCTTGAAATGTAAGGGGGCTTAATAATGCTCCTAGTCAAAAACAAGTTATGGACCTGTTAAGGGGTGAAAATTTTAGCTTATGTGGTCTTCTTGAAACTAAGGTGAAGAAGAGAAAGTTATTAAGGGTTTGTTCTAAGGTTTTAAGTGGTTGGGAATGGATGTCTAATGCCATGGCCTGTGAGGGTGGTACTGGGATTATTATTGGATGGGACCCGTTCGCAGTTAGAGTGATGCTTCATAGTCAGTCATCTCAGCTGATGAATGCTTTTATCGAGACTGTTAATGGTAGCCATAAATTTTTCTGCTCTTTTGTTTATGCTCATGTAAACTGCAATGGGAGGAAAGAACTTTGGAAAGACTTAATTAAACACAGTTTGGCTGTAAAGGATTCTCTATGGGTCTTAATGGGAGATTTTAACATTATCTTGGAGCCTTGTGAGAGATCTATGGGTTCATCTTCTATTACTGCTGGTATGGAGGATTTTAGGAAGTGTTTATTTAAAGCTGAGATTAGTAATATTATGATGTCTGGTCTCCAATTTACATGGAATAAAAGTCCTGGGAACCCGCATGGTTTATTGAAGAAATTGGATAGAGTTATGGGTAATGTGGGGTTTTTAGAGAAATACCCAAATGCAAATGCTCATTTTATGCCTTTTGTTGTTTCTGATCACACTCTAGCCGTTTTAAACATTCCTAGTATGCCTGGTGCAAAGCCCAAGTCTTTCAAGTTTGCAAATTTTATTGTTTCTAAGGCTGAGTTTTTGCCCACTGTTAAGAATGTTTGCGATAGTAATGGATTTTCAATGTTTTCTGTCACTTCTAAGTTGAAGATGTTGAAGAATCCTCTTAGAAAATTGAAGTATGTTCAAGGGGATTTGGCTGCTAATTCTATGAAGTTAAAGGAAGATCCGTGTAGAGTTTAATCTGAGATGGTGAAGGATCCCTCAAATGTTAAGTTGAGAAGTGAAGAGTTAGCTGCGCTTAATGCTTACAAGATTGCTTCTAAGGATGAAGAGCTTTTTCTTAAACAAAGGGCTAAGGTTACATGGCTGAGTGAAGGCGATTTCAACACTAAATACTTTCACAATGTTATGAAGGGGAGGAGAAATAGGAATAGGATTGATAATGTGGAAGACTTGGAGGGTAATTTCTTTTCGGGTCCTAAAGTTGGCTTGCAGTTTGTTAATCACTTTGAGAAGGTCCTTGGTAGGAGGGATGAGGTTGATCCTATCATGGATCCTGATCATTTATTTGTTAACAATATTTCTCCTTTGGATGCTGAGTGTTTGGTTAGGCCTATTTCTGATGCAGAGATCAAGTCTGCTTTATTTAGCATGGAGGATGATAAGGCGCCTGGTCCAGATGGGTTCTCTTCAAAAAATTTCAAGTCCCCATGGTCCATTGTGGGTACTGAGTTCACTAGGGCTATCCATGATTTCTTTGTTAATGGAAAGCTTCTTAAGGAGGTAAACGATACGATTATTGCTTTGGTCCCTAAAGTCAAGACCCCTAAAAAGGTGTCTGATTTTAGGCCTATATCGTGTTGCAATGTAATTTATAAGTGTATTAGTAAAGTGATAGCTAATATGCTTAAGGGTATTCTGAGTTCCATTGTGAGTAATTGCCAGAGTGCTTTCATCCCTTCTAGACAGATTAGTGATAACATTATGCTTACCCAAGAGCTAATGAGGAATTATCATAGCAAGGGTGGCCCTTCCAAGGTTGCTTTTAAAATTAACATAGATAAAGCATATGATACTGTTGACTGGGGGTTTCTAAGATAATGTTTAGTTCATTTTGGCTTTCCCCTTCGAATGGTGGGATGGATTATGAGTTGCTTGACTTCCCCTTCTTTTACTATTAATGTAAATGGTGATTATGTTGGGTATTTTAAGGGTATGAGAGGTTTGAGGCAGGGTGATCCCTTATCCCCGTATCTTTTTACAATTGTGATGGAAGTTTTATCTTTAATGATTAATAGGAAGATAGATGAATGTGATGAGTTTAAATTTCTTTGGAGATGTAGCAAGGTTAAGCTCACGCATCTCTGTTTTGCTAATGATCTAATGATTTTTTCTAATGGTGATGTGGGGTCTGTGTCTGTTATAAAGGCTGCTCTTAATGAATTCAGTGGAGTTTCTGGTCTTGTGCCTAATATGGGTAAAAGTCAGGTTTTCTTTGGCAATGTTCATGTTCATATTAGGTATGCTATCCTTAATGTTTTACCTTTCCATGTGGGATCTCTTCCTATCAGGTATTTAGGGGTTCCTTTGATCTCTTCTAGGCTTTATAAGAAGCATTGTGATCCTCTTATTGATAAGGTTAAAAGTAGATTGCATAACTGGAAGAATAAATCATTGTCGTTTGCTGGAAGATTACAGTTGATCAAGTTTGTTGTTAGCTCTATTCAGGTTTTTTGGTCCTTTGTGTTTATTCTTCTAGCTTATGTTTCGCAAGTCATTGATAAGCTTATGAGGGGTTTTATTTGGTCTCAAGGGGAGTTGCAAAAGGGTAAAGCTAAAGTGAAGTGGGATGATGCTTGTGGGTTAAAGACTCAAGGTGGGCTAGGGATTAAATCTGTTCATTATTGGAATGTTGCCCTTATGTCCAAGCATGTTTGGAATTTAGTGTCTAAGAAAGATTCGCTTTGGGTAAAATGGATTAATGCTTATAGGCTTTCTGATAGGAGGTTGGGTGTAAGGAGTTTTTGGGATATTCCTGTTATTAACGATGTTTGTTGGGGTTGGAAGAAAATTTTGCAGAGTAGAAGTGTTTTGAGGAATCACATTGTGACCAGGCTTGACAATGGTTATGACACTTCAGCCTGATTTGATAATTGGTGCTTTCTTGGTCCTCTTTGTCAGTTATTTCAAAGAGGGATATCTATGATGCTGGTTTATCTCTAAATTGTAAAGTTGCTGAGCTTGTATGGAACGGAGTGTGGAAATGGCCTGCTATGCTTACAGATAAGTTTGCTTTCCTTTCTCATCTTCCCCCTCCTTTGTTGTTCCATGATAGGAAGGATAAGGTTTTTTGGAAGTCTAATGCTGGTAAGATTATTGACTTATCTATTAAGGCTGTTTGGAATGATCTTATTCCTGTTAAACCTTCTGTCCCCTGGTATAAAGTTGTGTGGTTTAGTCAAAATATTCCAAGAAATTCTTTTATCCTCTGGTTGGCTGTGAAAAAGAAGTTAAAAACTCAGGATAGGCCGTCTTTATGGTTTAAGTTGGAATATTAAGATGACCGTTGTGTAAAGTGGTCCAAGATGATCATAATCATCTTTTTTTGGGTGCCAATTTTCTCAAAAAGTCTGGAATTTTTTAAAAAGTCTTATGAATCTGGATTTAGTTCCTGATGATCTTTATCAAGCCATTGATTATCTCCTTGCAAGACCTATGAGGAACTCTATTTGGAGTATTATTCAAAGACTGGTCATTGGTGGTGTTGTTTATTTTATTTGGCAAGAAAGAAACCTCAGGTATTTCCAAGGGAAAGTGAGAAGTGTTGATAATCTTTGCTGTGTGATTAAAGAACAGGTTAGATATAGGCTTATGAGTTTGAGGGTTAGGAGATCTTTGCAAGTTTTGAAGGCTGCTGAATTATGGAATGTCAATGTGGTTCAGAGTAATAAATCTAAATGCTCATTTGCTTCCTGATGAGAGTCTTATGGAATTTTGTGTTTTGAAGTCTAGTAATGGGTGGAATATTGACAGGATTAATGGTATGTCTTTCTG
This sequence comes from Tanacetum coccineum, assembly GCA_026074375.1. Lineage (NCBI taxonomy): Eukaryota > Viridiplantae > Streptophyta > Magnoliopsida > Asterales > Asteraceae > Tanacetum > Tanacetum coccineum. The sequence continues at coordinate 12,321 of BQNB010099554.1, read as the reverse complement.
GTATAGTTGCAAGAGTGGTGTGTTTGGTTTGAAGATGGCTGATATTTCTTGTAATGATAAAGTGATATTGGAGCTGAGAATGCTTGAGTTGATGCCTGGGCTCTGTGATGGGAATATGATTTATAGTATTAGTTGCAGTTCTTTGTATCTTTATTCTGTAGGGACTTATTTTGTTATCTCTTTTTTGAACTTATTCCCAAAGCATGTTTTGGGAATGACATATGATTCTACTTATATGGGTTTGTCCATATAAGGTTTTGGTTGTGTTTATAATATTTTGCCGGGGATTGTCTCTTTTTCCCAAAAAAAACATCTTCAATAGGCATTTGTCCAATTTTGATTTTTACATTCAATTGAACCGATAAAAACGAGATAACTCTATCGAGTTTGTTTTAAATTTCCATATCTACAATACTTAAAAATACAAAAACAACATATTTATGGTTAATTGTTTACAACATATTTATAGTTCTAGTTTATAAAAATGAAATAACTTTATATTGTTCTTAGAATCCAATCTTGTTAATGAACTTTTTAAATCAAACAAATATAATAGCAACACTAATTTATAACTCTAATTTATTGTTTCATGACATATCAGTCATCATCAGTTTAACTTTTTATGTCAAGTAAAAACTTAACAAGTCATAATATGTTGTCCATGCAAATTTAGAACTTAACCTAGCACAAAATTAGAGTTTAACAAAAATGAAATGACAAAAGGGTTTATTGGTTTTAAAGGAAAAAAGAAGTTTATGTTGTATAAAGTAAAGAAAAATAACAAAAGTCATGACCCGACTTTGATCAATAAAAAACCGTCTGTTCAATTCGATTCTCAAATAAGCAAAAGCCAAAGCATATCCAATCCGGCTCTTTACACCAAAGCATATCCAACCCGGCTCTTTACCGATTCAGTTGGACCAATCAAGTTGAGTAGGTTGGACAAGCCGGGTTAGACCGGTTGAAAGGAAGAGTCGACCAAGTTGAAAGGCCAAGTCAACCCAGTTAAAAGTTCGGGTCAACCTGTTTAAAAGGTCGGGTGCTTGGACGGCCGGGGCCACATGCTTGAACAACCGGGTCAACCCAGTTGAAAAGCCAGGTCACCTCGCTTGTAAACCATTTGGGTAATACCCACGCTCTTGGCTATATGTTATAAGATTTTGTTACCTTTTTCATAGGGTTATGTTATTGCTACCCCGTACAACCAATACCCCTCCCTTTATACCTTATGTACTTGTATGATAAAACAGTTTTCTATGTTTTTTTGGTTACTTTTTCATAATTTACTGCTTTTGACTTATCAAAAGTTATAATTTTTGTTCCATTTTTTTATTTCATAATATTATAATACAAATAAAATTATACAAATAAAAAAAAAAAAAAATTGGTGTCCCAATAACCAACCCCTTTTCCATATCAACTTTCCTAAAACCGTTGAAACCATCACAATTTATCTGATTATATGATTAAAAATTAAAATAAACTGTAATTAACCCATAAAATCTAACAAGAAAAGCAAAACGATTTAAACGTATCTGCTCAGATTTATGAATTTTGATCTCACTGATTCAAAAGAATCTCTGAAGTCTGACATGTGATTAGATTCATAGTTCATCAACGCAGAAATTTCACAATAAGTTGAAACGTATAAAAAGGAGATCAGAAATGGTTAAAAGTTGGTCATCACGGTTAATTCAGAAACACGGACCAATAAATTCTTCATCATCTCTCCATTATTTAATTAAAATATTTTGACAATAAAACTAATAAAAAGGTAAAATAAATGTTGTTGAATCATCAGAGACTTAAATACACTAGTAATCACGAATGGGAATTCGCTCATTTTGTTGCAGTTATGTTTCTCATCATCTGACACAACATATAAATAAACAAAACAAAAATACAAAGTTTTCATCACTAATAATAGTCATCAGAGACTTAAATACACTAATAATCAGGAACTTGAGTTCAATCATGTTGTTGCAGTTATATTCCTCATCATTTGACACACCATTTAAGCTATTATTTCTACAAGATTTGAACTAAAATATAATATATAAAATATATATATAGATAATATAGAAGAATAAAAGATTTGAATAGACCTGAGGCGTTGCTGCCATTGATGTTTTGATAAACCCTAATAATAATCTGTTTACTTGGTGGTGGATTTTATAGAGTGGCCGGTAGTAGAAGAAGCCCTAAACGATTATAGAACTGGGCTAATAGGCCGCTAAAGACGGGCTTATTCACGTTAGAGCATAGACAGGCTTATTTATGAAGAGAATTTTGTAGAAAAGAAACGAGCGTTGTATCATTTATAGTTTATACTACTGCCTTCGGCCCAATATAATTATTTAGTTTAACTTTTTTTTTCAATTTTAATCTTAACTATTTTTATATGTGTTATATAATACTTGATGCAAAAAATATGATGGATTGAGTTTTAAGTGTATTTTCATCGGTATAATTTTCTTAATGTATTATATAACAAAAAAAAAAATATTTAAGATTAAAGTTGAACTAATTTAACTTTGCAAAGTCAAACTAAACACTTAAATTTAGACGGAAAGAGTACTTTTTAAAACTTTTTTTTATATATAACTTTTGATCCTCAAAGGTTTTTCTTTGGTGGTTGTGGATCATAGGTGGTTTATTTAGGTTGTTTAAAGCCTCATGAGTGAGAAGGTACCCGTACGTTGGAGCGTGACGATATGTAACCGTTTTTTTAATGTAGCTTTTATTTTTGTTTCATAATCTAATAAACACTATGGAATAGCGAGTCTAAGTTCAATACACTTTCAAATAAGTATCCTTTAATTTTCATAGCAATAGTATAAAAACTGAAGGCAGAAGTTACGACTTGAAATATACAATAGCCTTCAATGTAGGGGTGTTAACAATCCGAGTCGAGTCGAGTTTTAGCCTAAACGAGCTAGGCTCGTTTATTAACTACTCGGCTCGAGCTCGAATAAACTTTTATAATTTGGCTTGAGCTCGAGCTCAAATATTTTGTTGTTGTTCGAGCTCGAGCTCGAAGCTCGTTTATGATATTTTACTTTTTTTACTCTTACAATAAATTAACTTTCAAACTTAAGATGCTCATATAAAATATCAAGCTTGATAGGCTCGTTTATTAACTCAAGCCCGAGCTCAAAAAATCATTTACAATTATAAAAAGTGTTCTGATGCTCAAATTAAAGTTAATCTATACTACATATAAAAGAGATTGATATCTCTCTCCTATTATTAATTTAAGTAATACATATTTATATGCACATTGTACAAGCTATCTATACTACATATTTAAGTACTACATATTTAAATAATACATATTTATATGCACATTGTACAAGCTAATATAGCATGTCGGTTACAAACTTCAATTGAATATTGTCATTATAATCATCTCCACTATTAATTTAATAGTAAAAAAATTAATATGAAATGGTTTGCGATAAATTTATTCTCTAAAATTTTCGTCATGCGTAAAGTCGTTATCAAAAAAAATATGTAAGCGAAAAATATCGCTCGCCAAAAATATGATTAAAAGGTACTCGCCGCCGCATTGCGCGTATACCACTACATAGTGGCCAAAAACGTCGTCGTTTTGGTTTTAGCCCATATTTACTATCTAAGTGGTCTGTTTCCAACGGCCCATTATATTTCCAACAAATACCCAACAGCGACCCACAGATGCAAAGTTATAACCAAGCGTCTGTGCCTATCTTCTTCTAGAATCCCAATTAGACTAAGATCAATTTTCTAGGGAACATTGAACATCATCTTTGCCATTAGACGTCATCGCTGGTATGCCTTTCATGTTACTCTTTGCCTTATTATTCGTGCTTGGGTATATTATCCGGTACCAGTGGTGTTTTTACTCTTTGTAGTGCTTATTCTTTTATACATGTGCATGTTATCTTATTTTCCTTAGTAGCATACTATATTTTGATGTTATATTGTCAAATACTTACGTTATGTGCATTTTCTATGCTATGGTTGCTCAATGATTATAGATTTTAGTATATATAGTGACACCATAAATTGCCACCGATAGGTGTAATTTAGTGTATGCCGGTTCACTGTAACTCAAAGTTATTCAGTATGAAGAATAAGAATAAGGCTATTAAAAGGAAAACGCTTGACGATTTTGAAACGGAATGTAACTCAATGCGTGCGGCTAAGAAACCAAATTCGGAAAAGGGTAATGATTTTTGCATCCGTTCACATACCAACAATGACGGTTGTAACTCAGAAGTACTGTATAACATACATCCTATGCATGAAACTTCAGAAGCTGCATATAAAAATGTTATGGAAACAGGGAACTCATTTCCTTGCAACCAGGGACAAAACAATGGTGATGTTATATCGCAGATGCCAAATTCAAATAAGTTGTCTGATGTCATTGGGAAGCATACTCATGGCGTGTCATGTAAGCTTATCTATTGTTACATAATACATAATTTACGTTTCGACTATTACAATTGTCAATGACACCTTCCTTTTTTATTCTTGCAACTACCCATTTTGATATTCACAATGGTTGTGGTAATCAGCCAACAGATAATTCAGGTGCAAACACCTGTTGCTATCTGAGAAATCACCTAAATGTGCAATTTGCAAATTCTGGTACTCAATTCAAAAGTTCTCAGGGAAAAAAAATTAACCCAAAAATTGTCTGCAGTCGACAAAAACAACACCGATTTAATGACGAAACTGTATGTACAATCAAAAAGAGTGCTGCTACAATATCCAATAATAAAAATGCTGAAGTTACAGCTAAAGCAGTCACTAACAAGCATACTAATGGTGTATCATGTAAGTTTAGCTTTTGTTACATAATTTAATTTTCAACTATTACAATTGTCAATGACACCTCCTTTGTTAACTCTTGCAGCTATACATCTTGATATAGACAATGGTTGCACTAATCAGCCAACAAATAACTCAGGTGAAAATACCTGCCGCTATCCAAGAGACCACCTAAATGTGCAGCGAGCAAATTCTATTACTAAATTCAAAAGTTCTCAGCAAAAAAAGTGAAGCCAAAGGTTAATCGCAGTCGACAAGAACCACCCCAATGTAATGACAATATATATTTTCATGACTTATTTATTCAAAGCATTAATTGAACTATTGAAATACAGGATTATTACATTTTCATATACATTTTGTTTTTTTACAGGGGTTCCATTTGAATATGCACATTTAGGAAAATGTACATGTATATGCCGGCATTGTGGGGCAATGTTTTGGGAGTCTGAGAAACATGGCAAATTATCACGCCGACAAGAACCTGAGTACCATAAATGTTGCCATGGAGGTAGTGTTGTTTTACCTGCACCACCAGAATATCCACAATATATCAAACAACTCTACAAAAATCCTCATTTTATGAACAATATAAGGGCATATAACCAGATGTTCAGTATGACATCATTAGGAGCCAACATCGATAATTCGATTAATGATGGCAAAGGCCCATACGTTTTCAGAATATCAGGCCAAATTTATCATTGGATAGGGTCAATGTGCCCACCAGAAGGTGTTGCCCCTAGGTTTTTGCAATTATACATACATGACACGGCTAATGAAGTCAAAAACCGTATGGCGCATTTTGGAGGTGAACATGAAGGTGGTTTAAAAAAGGAAATTGTAGAAGGTCTTATAGAATTTTTGGACAACCACAACGCGTTGGTCCAACTCTTCCGGACTGCTCGAGATAAATATATGGAATCTGATATACCAGAATTCAAAGTCAAACTGTATAACGTCATCGGGACTCGGCAATACGAACTCCTGACACCAGACATTATTGGAGCTATAGTTTTTGGAGGGTCTACAACTGCAAAGAATGAATTCGACCTGATCATAGAAGAACATTCGCGGCTTCCTCAGCGAGTTAACAAACTGCATCCATGTTACATGGCCCTACAATTTCCGCTGCTATTTATATACGGTGAAGAAGGCTATCATAAGGGTATGAGGTTAGTTGACGTACCTGGGAAAACTGCAAGAGCCAAAAAGCAAATGTCAATGAACATGTATTACTCATTTCAGCTACATGACCGATTCAACCGGTATAGTTTATTACCAAGAGGCGAAAAGTTATTTCAGCAATATGTAGTTACCGCATATTGTGCAATTAAACAAAACCGGTTGGACTATATTCGACAAAACCAGATTGATATAAGGAACGAATACCTTTCGGGATTGTATGATGCTATTATGCGAGGTGATCGTGACGGTAGTGACCTGGGCACACGCTTAGTGCTAAGTGGTTCTTTTACTGCTAAGTGGTTCTTTTACTGGTGGCCCTAGATATTTGTACTCGCACTACCTTGATGCACTTGCCATATGTCGTGTCCATGGGAATCCATCATTTTTCATCACTTTCACATGCAATACTAATTGGCCAGAGATTCAGGAATACATGGAATCATTCCCTGAGTTAACACCTGCTGACCGTGCCAGACATAGTTGACCGTGTTTTTGAAAAGAAAATTCACGATTACTTAAAATTCGTTCTAGGTGGAAAACTATTTGGGAATATAACTGCAGGCACATAATATATAGTTTAATTTTCAAATGTCATTAAACTTTGCACTTTTTATAATATATATCTTAAAACAACACTACCTAATATTTTTTTCCTTTATCATACACAGTGCTTTATACAATAGAATTCCAAAAGCGCGGGCTTCCACATTGTCACTCATTACTATGGGCAACTGCAGCTTCGAAAATTCATCAAGACAGTGATGTTGACAAGTATATTTCAGCAGAATTACCGGATCCAACACAAGACGCTGATGGATATAGAATAATTTCAGAGTTAATGATACACGGCCCATGTGGATATGCCAACACAAATGCTGCGTGCATGAAAGATGGAACTCAATGCGACCGCAATTTCCCAAAACCGTATTTGGAGAAAACATATATTGACAAAGACGGCTATGTCCATTATCGACGCAGAGAGACTGGCATTGATGTGTGCAGACAAAATGTTCGCCTAGATAATAGGTATGTCGTACCATATAACAAAACATTATGTACGCGATACTATGCACATATCAATGTCGAATATTGTGGTTGGACAATGCTCATAAAATATTTGTTCAAATATATTTCAAAGGGGACAGATCACGTAATTATGAATGTGACAAAACCAGTAGGTGATGTCCTTTCAGCAAGCAGTGCCCCTAAGATTCAAATTGACGAGATAAAGAATTTCGTAGAAGCGTGATATATTGGACCGCACGAAGCATGTTGGAGAATACTAGATTTCCCTATACATTATTGCGACCCGGCTGTGCAAATCTTGGCTGTTCATTTGGAAAATATGCAACAAATAAGATTCAGAAGCAAAGACGACCTTCAATCTATTGTCAACAACCCCATGAAAAAAAAGACTACACTTACTGAATGGTTGGACTACAACAAAAAATACACTGATGGCCGCCATTTAACTTATTTTAATTTCCCCTCAGAGTATACTTGGTACGCAACTGAAAAATACTGGCAACGAAGGCACAATTTAAATAAACCATGCATTGGCAGATTAACATACATTCATCCAAGTGTTGGCGACTTATTCTATCAGCGAATACTATTATGCCATCAGAAGGGCTGTCGGTCATTCCTGGAGATCCGGACAGTTAACAAAATACTATATCCATCAAATAAAGCTGCCTGTGAAGCCCTTGGCCTTCTTGGAGGTGACCAAGAATGGATAGGTGCATTACAAAAAGCCGCAACATCTGCTACATCTTCAAAATTAAGAAAACTATTTGTACAAATCCTTATGTTTTGTGATGTATCGCATCCTTTATCGCTATGGCAAATGTTTTGGAAGGATATGTCGGACGACATACTGCCCAGACTTTCGAAGACACTACATATTCCGCGGATTGAGAAAAGCGAAGCGAAAATGAAAGCAAGTGTGCTGTTTGATCTTGAAGCGATGCTAAATTCAAATTCTAAATCACTGAAGGATTTTGGATTGCCAACCCCTCCTGAAAACATGCTAAAGATACTACAAAACAGATTGCTAATGGAAGAAAAAAATTACAACCCAGAGCTGCTGTTAAAAGAGAAAGATGCACTGATACATAAACTTAACAATGAGCAAAGGCCTATATTTGACGAAATAATAAACAGTCACCAACAACAAACAAAAATTAGTATTTGTGTACGGCCATGGCGGAACAGGCAAGACATTTCTTTGGAAGGCAATAACATATGCGCTACGCTCCGAAGAAAAAATTGTTTTAATAGTGGCATCATCAGGCATCGCATCACTACTATTGCCAGCTGGAAGAGCTGCACATTCTCGATTCAAAATCCCTCTCAACTTGAAGGATGAATCCATCTGCAACATTAAAAAGAACAGTCAACTGGCAGACTTATTAAGAGAAACCAACTTAATAATTTGGGATGAGGCGCCAATGAATGATCGACGTTGCTTTGAAGCTCTTGATCGCTCTCTTAAAGATATTTTAGATAACTCAAGCACTTTGTTTGGAGGCAAAAGTATAATGCTTGGCAGGGACTTTAGACAAACACTACCTGTCAAAAAAGGCTTCAAAATGTAAAATAGTTGACGCTTCAATAACATCCTCCTACCTGTGGCCCAGTTTCAAGACGTATACTTTGCAACAAAATATGCGACTGTCACATCCACAAATGACAGAAGACGAAAAGCAAAAGGTCAAAACCTTTTCAGAATGGCTTTTGAATGTCGGTAATGGTGACATAGGCACACGCAAAGAATCTGACACCGAAGACAGTGCAATAGTGGATATTCCACATGAATTATGCATCTTGGATTCTGACACACCAATGGTAGCTCTCATAAATTTCATATACGATGAAGAAACACTCCAGCGGCCCAGTGCAAAAGGCTTACAAAAGAAAGCCATAGTTTGTCCAAAAAATGAAACTGCAGACGCGATAAATGCAACGATTATGGAATCATTAAAGCAGCCTCAACAAACCTATCTTAGTTCAGACGAAGCCATTCCACACGGTAGCGATGGTGGTGAAACCGAACTATTGTACCCCAACGAATATCTAAATTCACTTGATTTTGCAGGCTTACCTCCTCACAAACTTGAGCTCAAAGTTGGTGCACTAATCATACTCCTACGCAACCTTAATATAACCAATGGTCTTTGCAATGGTACCCGAATGATTATTACTCAACTCCTCAGCAAAGTCATTGAAGCACAAATCATAACAGGCACCCGCGTGTCAGAGAAAGTTTTCCTCCCACGTATTCCACTCATCAACAGAGATCTTGAAATGCCATTTATATTCAAAAGAAAACAATTCCCTGTGAAACTCTCCTACGCAATGACAATCAACAAAAGCCAAGGGCAATCGCTAGAAAAAATTGGTGTCTTCCTTCCTCAACCTGTATTCGCCCATGGGCAACTCTATGTTGCCCTATCCCGCGCAACTTCTCCTGAAGGGTTGAAAATCCTAATAAAAAATGAAACAGATGAACCAACAAACACCACAAAAAATATAGTATACAAAGACTTCCTAACTACCGTAGAAATAGCAAAGGTCTTATGCATATTGTTTATGTTACCATTATTAGCTAACACCATTGGCTACATGCAATTAAATATTTATGTATCTGTTTATTGTTTCCAGTTACAATCACATTGCATAACTTCTTTATAGCCTCTTAAATTTGTAAACTAATTATTGCATACTGTCTTTCTCAAATACCAATATCATATATCCAATAGCCTTTATTAATTGCTCATTAAGATTGATTATTGTTTTGTCTACAGACCAATGACGGACGCTAAAAAGCCAACTACAACACCATTGGACAAAGGGAAAATGACTGCATATACGCCAGAAGTAATTAGCTTAAAGAATATTCGACCAACACACACCAACAAGACAATTGAAGCTCGGGTTTACCGAAAATGGACAGCAATGAACGTGACAACAAGAGAACCCACACACTTCTGCTGTATGCTCCTAGACAAAGAGGTATGCCATAGAAATTTTTTTCCATACAATTACACATACCATTACAAAATCAGCATACACCTATCTAAATCCATTTGCAATAACCACAGGGAACTGCCATACAAGCTAATATGAATCTCAAAGATACAGACTACTTCAACGAGGTCCTACAGCCAAATGACGCATATAGAATCTCGCGCTTTGTATGCACAGAAACAAAAAAATGGCAACGAACTGTCGATAACAAAACAACCCTTCTTTTTGGCAAATACACTAGCTTTGAGCCAATTCCAGTTGACCCTTTCCCCGAACACTATTTCAAGTTCATCGCATACAATGAAGTTGATCAAAGAGCAGACGTTGATGGTGCACCGCTAACAGGTAACTTATCAGTATGCCGCACTACATACTAACAAACCATAAAATCTAATTCCAACTTCATGTGCAGACTATCTTGGATGTATTCACCAAATCAGTGATCCTATAATAAGTGGCGATGCTACCAGAAGCAGACGGATCAGGCGCATGATCCAAATACAAAACCTCGAGTAAACCCTTTTAAACACCTATCTGTTTTTACTACTACCCGCATCTAATACAGTCAGTAATTATTTTCTTCAGATAGTACTGCCCATTTACTTACACCAAAGCCCCATATCTAATACAATTAGCAATACTCTTTACATAGGGGTGTGAATCTGCCTTTTGTAATATGGAATGAACAAGCGGAAGGATTTGACATGGAAGCATATGCCCATATGCCAAAACCAGTTGTCATAGCTGTCAGTTCAACTTGGGCAACCAGAAGATATGGAGGTACATACACATAACATAATGCCTAATAAATAAATTCTACATAATACATCTGATAAACTTCTTAAATTGCAGGCCTCCAATTAACAGCAACACCTGCCACATACTATTACCTAAACCCAAACATTCCTGAAGCTAATTATATTTTAAATGTGTAAGCATCAACATTGAGCAAGTAGCCATATCAGATTCAAAATAGGCTTCATTCTTTAAACAAATTGCATATGCATCACAGGTATGCTGACTTCATTTACCCAACCGCACCACTACAAATATAAAGCCAACCATACACTGATGATACACAAGAGCAAATGAGGAACCGCTATTCTATTCATTCTTTGCTCAGCGTCAACCCACAACATTACAAGGTACTACACCATTTATTTTTTCCCCTATTAAATCCAAACCAAATTAAAACTGCAACAAAAATAAAATGATTTCGCAGGGAGCAAGATTCACTACAGAAGCAACAATATTAGAAATTGTAGCCCCCAACGGATGGTACTACAGGAAATGTGCTCTTTGCAACATGAAAATCGCACATGAAGCTTCGGCACCACATTGCCCAGACCATGGGCCACAACCAATCCCAAACTACGGGTAAGCATTTATTTACTATATTAAACCATAAACTATGAACAATAACATTAAACCATTCCCTGATACCAAAACAATTACAAAACCCACAAAACCCAAAGGGAAAACCAATTTAGCTAACTAAGAAACCTACTGCAGATATTGTTTACGTGCTGTCATTGATGACGGAACTGCAACAACAGCCATTACCTGTTTTAGCCCTGAAGCTCACACCTTTGTCCCAGAATGTAACACTGTTGTAGAAACCATAGGTGACCAAGAAACAGAAGCAATACCTGCTGCTTTAAAAGAAGCCGAAAACAAAACCTACATATTCCAATATCACTTTGGTAAAAAAGCAGCACCAGGAAACCCAGCATTCACACTTGACACAGTTTTCCGCCCAAGCACTCAGCCATTATTAACTCTACCTACAACAGAAGTCACAACACCCTCCCGCCTAGAAATCCAGCCAGAAACCTTTGCACCAACAAAAACTCCACCTACCACAGAAGTGACAACACCCTACCCTGTAGACATCCAGTCACAAAAATCTGCATCAACAAAAACAAAAGACCAAGAACCACAGGCCCAACCTGAAGCAAGATTGATCAGGGCAAGACGACAACTCTTTGAAGAAGACCCCGCAACCAAAAAACCAAGGAAGTAACTATAAAGCCGCATAATTACTCTTCTTTTGTAATGTCTAAAACCATGTAACTTTACCTATATCCATCATTAGGCGTCTATGTACCTATGTAAAGTAATATGCTACACAACTCATGGTCTCAATAGCTTTGGCCTAAGTACCTTACCAGCAGGTAAAAAACTTAAAACCAATAAATAAGACAGCGCGCTTCTTTAACTCCGAAAAAACCCCCGCCCCGCAGCAACGCGCGGGCAACTAAGCTTGTTAAAATATAATGTCACTAA